>JAAAKL020006486.1:0-17950 GCA_010016065.2 Carybdea cf. marsupialis auct. non (Linnaeus, 1758) | reverse complement strand
AAGAAAAAAGAATGTGTCTGACTGCCCATATCAATATCATGGAAGTAAGTGAAAACTCGAAACTGTATCCACTGGAAAGAATAACATGTCTCTGGAACTTCCACAGTACGATCATGTCTGAACTTCCTTGCAATGCATGACGTCATTGGGCCCCGCACCCTTCAAAACCGCCACTGCTTATGCTGGCCAAAAATGCCATTACATCCGCTATGCGATATGTTTATTTGAGTCAACTGAAATCAAGGGATATAACGTGAATGGCAAGGAGAGTAGGTTACATTGGGATTGTAGACAGCGATCGTGGTTTGATAGCATGTATTTTCCAATGATAGATTTTCTTACTCAGTGCCCTTTAAGAATCTCAGTGCTGCAAATGAAAATGATGGTTTGCAAACACAGGTCAAGTTTCATACTCTAAAAGCATACCGTAGAATCCCGATTATAAGCCAAGGGCTTATAGAGGTTCGTAAGCGTTTTTGGTGGGCTTATATTCGGGGGGGCTTAAATACCGCGGGGCTGATATTCGAAGGGTCTTTTGGGTCAGCAGGTTATACTAATAACAACATTTAATAAGTAAAACTTTACAAAAGAACAAAAGTAAATACAGAGGCTCTCTATATGGCCTGTCCATGATTTCCATGGAATCCTAACTATACACCACAGAATCCCAAATGTAAGCCCTGGGCGTACATTCGGGGGGTTTATATTCGAAAGGACATTTTTGTTAGTTTATAGGGGGGCTATATTCGAGGGGGCTTATTTTCGGGATTTTACGGTATGCTTTTTTCGGTTCTATCATAGTCACCGGAAGTATATCATACTAGGCAAGGGATGCACGTTTCGTTACGGTATATTGTGACTACAATTTTGAAGAATTCTTAAGGCTAATTTACACGCTACGATTTGTTGGGCCGATTCAAAGTTGATATGACCCAAAGTGTATTTCTCATGCGCCTGATTTCACGGTCGTTGATCTGATCTGTAATCTTAGCACACTTGCAAGGGAAAGAAACCGCATAGTCAATACGCAGCTGGTTTGTTTGCCAGGAAAAGCTATCAACAGTCTAGAATATGCAGGGGTGAATAAAGCCCGGAGAGTCTAGGTTACTGCTTACCTCACCTACTGAAGTAGGATATCCAATTCAACTTACAAACAAAACTGTTCATGAATAGGATGTTGCCTCAAACACGTTTTATGTGCTTACAAATCATCGAGCGTGTCATGGAGACTTATTTCTTGGTTTTTGAAGCTCGGAACATATCAAGACCTGTGTACCCTATGAAAATCGGTACTTGAAGGCTAGGGTCGTTTTTGTTCTTTGCGTGGGTCCTGCTCATCTGTCGCTTCTCTGGAGTTACGCAGTATGTTACAAAATGTGAGCTTAGCGTGTTGGAGGGTAAGTAATACTTTGATATGATAGTCATCAGTTAGGGCACAGTGGGCCAAACGTTTTGCGAATTGACAGATGGGAATCAGTTGTTCTTGAAAGCAGATTGAATTAAAATTTTCTATTAAGAAAATTTTTAAGAAATTAAATAGGCCACCCTTCAACTTGTACTTTGGTTCCCAAGACAGTGCTTGGGAAGCATATTTTAACAAAAGGTCTCCCTTTAATATTGTTGTATTGAGGGTGATGAAGATAGCAGTATGTGTTTACAGAACAAAGCGAGTAAACAAATCCTAGCTATAATTTTAATCACGAACGGATGACCATTGTTTTTCCAATTACGTTCTTATAAGAGCGATGTTTTCAGTGGTGGAAGAAAGCGGGCCTTGTTGCCATCGAGAGGAGAAATGTTTTGGGACAAAAATAGATAAATAGAGTCTCAAACAATCGCCGTTGTCTGCAGGTACACTGACCTGCAAGATAATGTGAGAGGGCAGAAAGGTTGAGAGGGTGGAAATGTCTGTATGAAATATGGAGACCGAGTGTCTGACTAGGGTAGATTTATACTCAAACCTACCAAACTACTTATTACAAAGCTGTATTTATACCCAAGAATCAAAGTCTATAACAAAGTGTCCGTCTAGATTTTGTTGAGAGTTTGCAACGATGCGGTGCCAGATGGTCTCCTTATCAGTCTCTTGGTCTGCTTCTTAGGAGGTACGATGAGACATTCTTAATAAAACACTTGATAGAACACAAGAGGAAGTACAGTATCTCATTGCAGATTAAGTTTGATACACCATGGCCTGAGCATACAGACTTACTCCAAAGTTAAAGTTCTTCGAATTTTTTTTTTGCAACCTGTTCAAGGCCGAAGCCACTACTAGGAATGGGGTTACTACTCCCCTTCGGATGACAATCTATTTGTGCTTGCAGTCCCCACTCTGTCCTGTCTCTCGAAACATAGTTTTCCCACTTAACAAGAGCAGATCACAGAGCACAGTACCTCCGGGATCGTGGCAGGCAAGCGCGGGGCAGGTTCGAACTCTTGCCCTCGGATTGTGAGTCGGACACTCTACTACTATGGTACTACTGTGTGATTTCATGGTATTACATAGCACACATTTATCCACTTCCAAATATGTGTTTAACACTTAATTATCATAATAAACAGTTGATATTGATATTCCCACAAACTTTGAAAAAGTATCATTCGATTTTAGAGCCACTGCAAAAACTGGCAATCAAAAGGACGTGGCTTTGTGACATCAATTCGGTTTCATAAGCCTTAATAGCAAGGCAAAGGGCTTTGCAAAGCTTCTCTTTTCGTGAAACATCTTCAATTTAATTCTTCACCGTTATGAATAATAGCTTCTTGGCTGCCAAGTTCTCATCTTGAAGGATGAGCTACGAGCGTTGTTGGATATTCTGTAATTTATAAAAGAAGTTTTCATTTTTTCTACAATTTGTGGTACTTCATCAGAAGCAATACCTTCCTATAGCATCCGCTCAGACAAGCTTGACCCCGAGGAAAAAGATTTCGACCATTATTATTACCACAAAATATATACATATATATACAACTGCTCGAAATAGCGAATTCATTTTGTACTAAAAATTGATTCCCGTTCGGTTATTTTCTGACGAATGTACTCTGAGGAGTGTCAGACAAAAAAAGCTTTTTAGTACAAAATGAATTCGCTATTTCGAGCAGTTTTATTGTTCTGTACCATCAAGAAACTTTTCGAATATATATATATATATATATATATATATAGATATATATAATATATATATATTTAATGCACATAGTTTTCCTATGTATGCGTATATATAGGCATGTCATGTACATGTCTATTTTGAATTGTTAGTTTGCGCTTCAGTATTATTTCAGTTGGTTTTTATGATGGCCAAATACATCTATAGTACATATGCATGCTCATACTGTTTTTGAGAGAAGAGAAGTTAAAATAATAAGCTTGAAAAGATATTTGACAATAATAAATTACGTCACGATACGGATTTGAACCCGTTACCTATGCATACGCGACAGACACTCTACCAACTGAGGGAGGTGAACTCTTCTGTTAACATATTTTGATTTCTTTAGTCGTCACATCTCTCTTCTCAAACACAATATGTACATTGGATTTTACCATATATGCATATGTATATGTATTTCGCCATCAGAAAACAAAAAAAATTCCAAACCAACTGAAAAAATAAAAGCAAATACCAACAATTCTAAAATACACCGTAGACAAAAAATACAACTAGAATAAGAGATGATGCATTTAAAAATCTAAGTTGAATATAAAATACAAAATACAAGATACAAGATACAAGATACAAGATATAAAATATAAAATATAAAAGCAAGTTTTTAAAGGATGATATTATTCACATATAACTATTGATTAATACAACCTATAATTTAAAATTGGAGGGATAGCATAAAAAGAGTTTAAATTGACCTCTGAATTGAGTTATATGCTTTGAGAAAAGCAGCAACCTTTTCTTGATTTATCTGATTTACTCTGATTTATCACTCTATGGGTGACATTATTCATGATGCAAGAGGAGGTGAGCCCCGTAAAATTTATCATGAAACTCCAGTACTGTTTTCGTAGTACATGATATTTACCGCAAGTGACGATTTCCCGCCATTCAAGTCGCCACCAGTAAGGTGGTTGTGTTCCTGTCGTTGGAAGCCGTGAAATTCCTATGCAGACACATTAAACCATGAAAACTATAAACACTTTTTGTATGCAGTCATCTATCCATCAAACTAAGTGAAATTTAAGTTAAGGACGCCATCGTCTATCTGATGAGTAGTAACTGGAAAAAATGGAGTAAAGTTTCCTAACGGTCCAATTTCATTGACTGTCGATGGTAAGTAAATATCCAAAACTATCACAAAACTGTAAGCTATATCTTGCGATGGAGACGTAGAGGATAGAAACCTGAGTAACTGAAATTGATATCAGAGTATATTAAATCTCTGCATATGTCCAAAATAGAACGTTCGAAGTCTGCCTTGTCCAAATCACTCTATCTTATCACCGAATTACGAATATTTAGGTGTTGACCTTCAAAACAGAAAACATTTAAGGCGATTCTAATTACATCACAGACTATAAGTTTTATATCTAATTACCTAATGTGTGTCCGGTCACTTCATCAAAAAGGAAAATACTAGCTCGTGATATGACAATATCCAGGGAAATCAGAGTAAAATAGAACACGTGCCTGGAGCTGATCAAAGTGGAATTTGGAACATGTTGTGAGTATCATGACGCATCTCGACTCCCTGTGATTCTGTTAGTCATCTGTTACGCGCACTACAACGGTGGAAAACGTTCTATTGCAATAAGATATGATTAGATATTATATAATTATATGGCAATTAAATATGATGATGACAATGATAATAAGATATAGTTATATGATAATAAGATACGATAATAATTTGCACCCAATTTGCTGTATGTTAGACTTTACGCAAGCCAAAATTCAACTCAAACTGTAAACGAAAAATTTCAAAAATTTAACTTGACCTTTTATCTTAATATTACCTATTGGCATATAGATAGATATTTTTCAGACACAAGAAATGGAAGTATCATTTGACAGCTAACATCATTTGAAGACCTCGAACTTTTACCTCGTCGTACACCTATCTCATAACAACAATATTAAATCAAGCGTGGGTGGTAGACACACCGCCTTCCATGATTTTACTACTTCCAAATATTCATGGGGGGAGGGGGGGTAAACCAGTAAAAGGCATAAACTCTGTTAAAAATTGTCAATCATCAATTGTCAATAATTGGGGGACTATAGTCCCCAGCACCTGGTAGTTACAGCATTGTGTTAGGAGGGACGTTTGTAACGCTACGAGAAAGAGGCTGAAGGCTTCTTCTATTCCTAACACTTGGCTGTGCATTCTGACGAGGAGTGTGGTAAAGGCATTCAATACTTGGGTGTGGTGTACGTGTGGTTTGCGAGGCATTTTTGTACAAAGATTTGTGCTAGTGTGAGAATAGTGAAATAAAACGGACTGCTGAGCTCTTCCCGCGCCCTCGATTCTACCCAACGTTTTGTACTCATAACAGACTGACAACTTTTTGCATCAATCAAATAGAAACCTCTTTCATTATCTTGGATATCCATTTTCTTAAATCTTCGTCCCTATTATCGAGCGGTATTCTACCTCACACACATACCCACAGTTGCGTCTTTTGCTATATTTCATATCAATTGCAAAAATCACGTAACCTGAGATTGATACAGAATATGTTTATAGTCTTAGGTTTGTGTATATTTTATATGTGTTTGTTTGGCAATGAGGGCTAAGGATGAGATAGGCCTATTTCGAAAAGCTCTTCAAAAAGTTGCTATTATGACGATATTTTAATCGATGAGTGGACCATTAATCATTTAGGATATTTATTGTTTGCAAGGTACTTCTTGTCTGTATTTTCTTGCCTCTTCATCTCTATCCCCAAGCAACTATCACCGATCTTGACCGTCAAAAGAAAGAGTTGTTAGAAGAGGTAGACATTATCAGTATCTATCTTTTCCACCCGATCTTTTTATATTTAATGACGTTTGTGATGGATATAGTCTTACATAGTGATCTGGCAAGCTTTTAGTATGGTATCTGAACTTTGAATTGAATATAAGCATTGGGTGTTATAGTGATGTTGGTCAAACTTACCAAATGTTGTGTATATAGTTGCTTCGCGGAGTCAAGTCACTCGTTTTAACAAAGATTATACAAGAGCCCAGCGTTCGATTTCAAGGTCATTTTGCAACAATCTCGTAAAATCGACCTATCTATTGAGTGATATTTCTTTACACGACGTTCAGGTTTCAAGACTTGTTTGCTTTTCTACCCATTACTGTAATTCATGCAAGATAAATTTGAAAAGATATTATTTGATTGACCTTTGTTGAAACAAGTAAATTTGCGTGAATCTTGTCTACATTTCAACGGATGGTTGCTGTCTATTTTATAAGAGAATTAATACCCTTGACGTGTGGCATTTGGACGATTGGCACCCCTAGAGATGTTTACCTTTCACACATAGTCGTCTTTATCGGTCTTTATCCCTTATAATATAAAAGAGACCGTTTTACACGTTCCTTATTATCTCTTTCTCTGATAACTATCACCGAACGCTTCAGATCGTTGACGTCATGAGAATGTTAAGACCTCAATAAAGCTGGACTAATGATGTAGGAACTCAAGTGCCTGGCTCCAGACGTGGAAATCTCCACCGTTCTTCGTTCTTTGTTACAACGTAACCAGCTCACCAGTACCAGTGACTACTGTCCCTATCTCCTTGGTAATAAATACAGCAGACAAGCAAGAGATACCTGATGTGTAAGTAGACATTAAACATTAATCTCCTTTTTATGTCTCTTTTCATTATTGAAGAATAAAAGCGAAGAGTACAGAAATGTATTCAAATACAACTAGTAAGGTACCAGAACCGTAGCCTTAACTACTGTTAGGTTGATCTTTTTTATTTGTTTCCTAGTTTTGTTAATGTTGGCGATATGGAGACTGTTTTTGATATGTCTAGGAAAGCTTCCCTGCCGCAACGTCAAATGCTTCATTGGCTAGACATATTTTGCAGATAGCTGGGAAACGTACGATTTACTTTAATCTATCGCAGAGTAAATATCGTACTCCTTGCGGGATGGGATGCAGATCTACACTCGTTAAAAGTTACAGAATGTCCTTAACTGCTCATATCCACAGTAAATAATGTCACTATTCTATATATAGTAGACATTTAGGAAATCTAACAATATTTCTATTGATGTTGTATATAGGCCTACTTCGTTATTGTAGCAGTAGGAATAGACTCTCGTAAATGGAGATAGTTATTTTCGAAATCTGATCAGAGTGGAAAGCTGCTGATTTACTAGTTTTCGAATTCGCAACATTACCTTGTAGGAGTAATGATTTGTTGTCAGGTAGCTTTTCTTGTTTCCATTCCACAATACGAACCAAGAAATCGACTAAACAGGATGTAGGGACGCAAAGTTTATCAACGAGACTCGAATATTTGTTAACCTCAATTTGTGTTACTTTTTGTCGAGGAATCTTTGTTTATGAAGAACTCTTCAGGGGTCTAAAAATTTACACAAACTACGCTATGAAAATTCAAACTCGGTGCTATTTAAACTTTTTCTCTGAGGGAGATTTTTGAGATAACGGGATCCCTTCTCTTAAATGTACTTGCAAGTACCATTTTCTTAGAAAGTAGATAACTTGGTTTCATTACAAACTAGATTCAGTTAAAAAAGCAAACACAGTCAGGCAGTAGTTGAAACAAATTGTTCAGTAACATTCGTCTTAATCTCACTTCTGATTATTTCTCAAATAGCAATCGACGATAGAATTCGCGTCTCCGCCTCGTTATCTATACAGCCCGTCCCCTGTTTTCCTACAATCAACACTAACCCTCAGATATAGTTGTTCGGGTTGAGTCGGAACGTACGAGGAAGGGAACATTAAGCTGTCAGTTTTTTTACAAGGGACAATGAATCCGTTAGTCAACTTTATTGATTCTACGTACTTCCAAAGATTACATTTGTAAAGATGCTGACAAGGACAGAGAGTTATAAATAGTTAAAATGTCCGACGTAGTTGTCCTACTGTATTTGAGATTGGAGATAGCTTGCAACAATTTCTTCCTTTCCGAAACATAAGCAAAATAAACTGTTGTTTCATCAACAAGATTCTCTTCGAAGTAGAGGAGTAAAATAATCCCGTAAAGTTTGAAAGCATCTGCAACATTTTTCTTCGTTTTTGAGAAAGCTTTCACAAATTTGAGTACTTAATTATTAAACCTAGAGAAGATAATACATGAAGGTCACACGTCTTATATCCTGCTCAATATTATCTCTGCTTTTAGCTTTTAATAAAATGAAGCGTAGGGCCTACATCGTGTTTAGAAATATCAACTGTTGGTGACTCACAAAGATATTTGTTTTGAAGTTTGCTCGAGTGATTACTTACATATTTAGAATCTAGTTTTCAGTTTCATCGCAAGTGTATATAAATATGTTTTGCTTTGTTTCAAGCAAAAAAAAGAACAATGAAAATAAGAGCACATGTTTTTCAAATGTCTTTGTGGTGTAACAGATGCTGGTCCGCTATTAACCAAAAGCGTAGATTCAGTTTGCTCAAAGTTTCTTTGACACAATAAATATATCTCATCTCCCCTTGAGCCCAAATGTTTCTCGGCTTAAGCTTGGCTTCATCACAATAAAACAGAAATGTCAGACACAGAGCAGGAGAAAGCCTCGCGAACAATAATCCAGTTGAAAGTCTGGTCTCTGTTAGGTTTTGGTTGGCGTTCAGTCGTCCTTTCATTGACGCTTTTATAGTTGATTGATATAGCAAAAATTTCGTTAATTTCCAAGCTAAGGAACTCTTGCCGCTTCCAAAGAGAGCGCACGCCATAAACTCATTGTTTCTGAGTATGCAACCGGTTGGTATATCTTTAGAAATTTGTGTAAGTTCCTTTTCCTCCTATACAGCGTCAATCTACCGTATATGAAGACAGCTGAGTCATTTAGCTTCGCTTTTATTTGAACTTTCCACGAACTCACCATGGTAATAAATACCAAAAAATCAGATTTATCAGCCAAGTTTGAGCTAGCAGCTGGAGTAAATATATCAGGGCATGGCATTGTAAAAATGGAGTCCAACACACCGCTTGAGATTTGCCCATAAGACAATTATTAAGTAAACAAAAATCATTTACCCTGCGGAGCAATTGGAATTCACAAGTAACATTGAAGATAAAGATGTTCCAGATGGGATAATACCGTCGGAGCCACTATGGCAGTGGAACTGGGGCTTTGAACTCATGACCTAGTGATCGTCGGTTCGAGTCCCGGTCTGGTCGCGGGACGTTCGATCTCTTGTTTATTCCCGTTGCTCTCAGCAACGATCAATTTGTTTTGTTCTTAAAGAAAGCAATTTATTCTACACATCTTCCGGACTATCGATAACTCCTAGTATAGGTTCATTCCACTGTTACTAAATATATCTCTTGGGAGCATTTATTTATCCACATATCGTATCTGCTTGAGTTCTAATGAATGAAGATGGTAATGATGCACAGCAAAACCGTGGTAAAAAAGGGAAAGCGAAATACCGCAGTTACCTTAGGTTTCTCGTCCTATCTGCTGACTTTCCTCAGACCGGTCTAAGGGACGTGAAACCTAAGGTAACTGCAGTATTTCGCTTTCCCTTCATTACCACTGCTTAGTAGTATTAGGCTCTACCTTGTTGCATTGACTACCCTAACAACGGTATCAATACTTGATCCGGGCCAGCGCCGTAAGTACTTGTTAATGTTTAATTTCATATTTAATGAGTTCTATACTATTTAGTTCATGACTGCTTGTGTGTCTGCCTGAGTACTTATATCAATGAAATGGCACTGATGAAGCTAACAGCGAAACAAAAAAATATAGGTTGCTGGTGGTAGTGAGAATTCGGGATCGACTAGCCGGATTATCGACTTTACTACTACACTATTTAGTGCACTATATTTATATATGTATATATAAACATTCATTGACACTAGTGCTCGATGCATGGAATGCACAGCTTGATTAAGTATATTCAACATGGAAAAACTACATTGTGTTGCTACAATAGCTGTTTCGAGTATTATGCAAAAGTACCAGATACATATCTATAAATATAAATGGGTTTCTTTGTCTATTACAACTTGTCTTCTACATGCCTACAACTCCTGAGATAGTATATACATATTAATATATGAAGAAAGAAAGAAAGAAAGAAAGAAAGAAAGGGAGAAAACCCATTAAAGTTATATAGAATATCAATGAGTTGATTATGTGTTGTCATAGCAATTCAAATGTTTCCTTTTATAAGCTTGAAACTTAGTAGTGTTGACGTAGCTAAGATTGTTCCCATATCAAATCAACATTGATTGTTTACACTTTTAATGAGCCCGGACACTTCTGCAACAGCTTTGCGGACATTTCCCCTCTTATAAGAACTTCATAGTTCGTACATTTATCTGTATGCTGAATCCTCATCTGTTTTTCATCATAAGGGAATCTGTTTTTGTAAAAAACAAGGAAACTGTGTGTCTGTTGTCTGTTCCTAACATGCATGGATAAAATGCATGCGGTTACGATTTTGAGATATGTGCTACACTATCTATCCGTTGGAATATCTGAAAAGTGCTCCCTTAAATTTCTCCCAAAATGTCACACTTCTACCAACATAACAGGTAAGTTCCATTACCTGATTACTATTTTGTAAAAATATCTGCGTAAGACAAAACGGAAATTCTTGGAAAATCTGTTATATTTTCAAGCCATAAGATATAGAGGAATATCTGTTATTGTACGTAAGAATCCATCAAAGAGATGTCCTTGGTAAACGATTTCAATCAGAAAGGAAGCCATTTGCGAGATACTATAGTCGTCATAAAGGCAACCAAAGCCATTTAGAATAATGAGTTTTCGTAGCTGTTATCTTCTCAAGAATCCACTTAAGAGGGACGAGCTACAAGACATTAGCAAAACAAGCTTAAAGCAATTAAATCTTTACACTGAATAAGTGGTAAGCCGTAGCAAGAATTGCAAAATTTATCATGGAATCCCATGTATTTCTCTTGCAAAAATCTTAGACTTTGGAAGCACGGTGCCAAAGTTCTTTCAAGCACAGGCAACGTTTAGGACAGATTATCGTAAGATATTGAACTGCAGAATGTAAAAGTGACTGCAAGTGATTGACTCTATCACCTGATATTTGTAGGAGGATGTACGTAGATCAAAAGTTGAAGTGGCTTGTTATATGTCTCCTTAAAAGAGAAAAAATGCAACAAGTTGTTGCTCAGCAACATAAAATAATCAACCTGTTAAATGTCAGCCTATCCCAATTATGCTACTTTAGAAATGTAATGGAGAGAAATTATGGGATTCTTGAAAAATATGTATTGACAGGCATCAGTTGAGGGAAGAAAGAGTTCGCTACCCAACGAATCCTATGAACAGATGGAATAAAATGGCTTCAAGGTATATCTTTCCCATACGCTACAGAGGCTGCTCAAAACCGTAATACGAGGAGTATTAAGGAATCAGGGGCGGCTTTTCGACGTGTAGGGCCCTGGTTACTTTTCCAACGCTGGGCGCTACTAAAGAAAAATATTATTGCCAAGATCTCATCACCCCATATATAATAATACAGAAGACCGTTCAGGAAACAAACGTTCCTTTTATACGAAAGGCACATATTTCAGTAGTGGGTGCACTAGATTACAAGTATGCTTCATACGATAAGGAGATGATCAGCAATCGACAATTATGTAATGAAATGTAAGAATATGTCGGAACCAAAGTCGCCTTTAGTTCTTCCCCCATGTTCATCTGAAGTATCTTCGAAAAATGCTTGCTTCACTGCCAACTTCTGCATTGCATAGACGGGAAGGTAGTTCTCTTTTGACAGCTTTTATTTCTAATCCATAGAGAAAATATTCAAAATCTTATTACCTAGATAGAAACAAGATCATACTGAGGCAGGACACCTTGAACGAGCCCACATACTTAGTAAAGAATTTCTATGGCAGTGTTCGACGCAACATCCATTCTACATGTCCAACTGGGCAACTCCCCGTCTGCATCTCTCTCTATTTCATGCACTGAGAACACATAGAGTTAGTCGATGCTGGATGGTAATAACTTTTCCCTGCGTACCAAATAGAAAGGGCTCATAAATTCAAACATAGAAATGGAATTATCGATATTCATTCAAGCACTGTAGTGGTATTCAAATTTTAGCTGACCTAATAACTCATTGACCACAAAGATAAAGGCAGCAGCTAATGATCCTCTATGCTGAGCCAAAGGTCTGGTTATCATGGATATTTTGGGCTATTTTGAGCTATTAAACATTCTGTTTAACAATCTCTGCTTTCACCTTTCTGTAACGTCATTGCCTCCAATTACAACAATAAGCTTATTTTTTGCAGCTAAAAGATGCATGGGGAATCGTTCTGAGGCCCCAGGGTGAATAGGTTTGAAATATGCATTCATCACGTGACGTCAGTTATATCAATGGTAACTTGTGGCAACAATTCTAAAGAAGGTATACATAAAGCATTCTGTCTTTGGACAAATTGTGCAAGAAGATAGAATTCTGAAAACTGTCTATGTGTGTTGTTTGGAGTCTTATATTTAAAGGGGTCGTAGCTTCACTTCAAAAGTCTTTTCCATTCAATGGGTACGAGACATGAGCATTGGAGGTCCAGTGAGCAACACAAGAAGGTACCCTAGGAGAGCACGTATGATTAGTGGAAAAGGTTATCGTATACTAATGAGCCTTAGCGCACCCCTATGTAAAGTGAGTGTTGAAAGTAAAAAAATATATAAACTTATTCTCTGGCTGGAACAATGCTGAGGACAATAGTGTGAGCTTGTTAGTATACTAATAAAAGAACTAACCCAAAAACTTTACGAGTTTCTGTATTGTATGTATTTTTTTAGACCTGTTGTCTTGCTTAAAGCTCTAGGCATGACCAAATCGGTTACTTTATACTATGTCAAATCTTGTGTGATCAATCAACTTGTACATATTTCAGAGCTTGAGGTGCGTTAACAGTAAGGGTAATGGTTTCAATATGGACGATTTCAGCCATATTGCCATGCAGTAGGACAGGAAAAACGAGCAACATAAACTATTAATTTGGTTATAGTATCAAGAGTTTCAAATGTAATAATCTCTCAGGCAAGTATTTTTTTTAATTTGCCTGTGCCTTTTTAAAATTGCCTCGATAGAGACGTTTTATAGTTTTCTTCCGATTCAAATCTTATCTGCTGGTCTATAACCCAAAGATACTATGCAACTAATTACAATTGACTCATGGTAAGTGTATTCGATGAAATTGCTCTGCTGTAAACCAGAGTTACTGCATGATACTTGGAGCGGACTGTTTTTGATATTTAGCTGAAGACGTAACTTCTACATCTTTCAAAGGCCAATAAACAAGCAGATGACTCTACCACTACCAGTTAAACACCAACTTGAAGAAAGAACATGTTGATGAAGGGAAAAGAAGGAAAACCAATTTCCAATTCATTGGCTCTTTAGCGATCTCTAAGATATGGCCATAACATCTATTACAACAACATGCTGTTAAGCCACTTCTATTCAAATTGCCTTCTGTAAATTTACATCCGGATATCTTTACACTACTTTCGACCACCTTGCCTAGAATTGGCTCAGTGTCTGGACAAACGCTTAAGAATAAGAACCCCCTTAATAACACGCATCAAAAATCATTTACGGTTTAGGCAGCTAAATATTTTCAGTCCTTGAATTCCATTTCTAATTCTCTATGTCATGTATAAAACGTACCAAGTTATAACACAAAGTGTTACAATCAATTACGTCAGAGAAAAGCCATGAATAGCGTGCATTCGATAGCTATAATCTAACAAGGCGCCTATTCATTGCCTCTGTCTCATTTACTTAGCGTGGAATTACACAGGTCGTTTAAAGCAACGAAAGGTGAAGAATGGTTACATCTTAGGAAGGACTACTTTTCATCTCTGCTTCATATAATTTGATATCAAATGAAGAGACCGTTATAGATGAAACAGATACTTTTTTAAAAGTGAAGATTGCGAGTGTATATTGAAGGAAGCGTTTAAGTGAAGTCAAGGTATGTGATGGGAATCTTACGATTCCATCTTACTGATTATCTTTGGCATGGTTGCTATCATCCTTAATCTTCCCAATACATTAGTGCCATTTCCGTGTATCAGTTCTAGAGCAGACAACAACAATAATAGAATGTGTTCTTTTTACATGAGATAAATGGTTGTGTAAGCTGACAGGGATCGAACCTGGTAACGCTTATATAGGTACTCAGGCAGACACACTAGCAATCATGAAATAGATAGTATAGAAGTCGATAAATATGAAATGCATGCTGCGCTGGCGGGGATAGAACCCAGGGTCTCCCACACCAAAAATGGGGACTTAACCACTGCACTAAATAGTGCAACTCGATAAACATAAAATGCGTGCGGCGCTGGTGGGAATGGAACCCAGGGTCTCCCTCACCGAAAACGGCGACTTAACCACTGCACTAAATAGTGCAATAGTTAAGTCGACACTCCGGGAAGTTGATCCCGAATTTTCACTACCGCCAGCAACCTCATATTTCTCGTTTCACTATTAGCTTTATCAGTGCCATTTTCCGCATATACTCGGGTCCGAATACTTATATATGGAAATGGAAAATGGGAAAGATGTAAAGGGATGCTGTGCTTAGAAGATTTCACATTGAACCTTGTGAGACTCTTCAACATTTCAGTCGGTAGGTTAGCAAATCATGCGTCTAAAAGGCCTTGGTAACGGGACGAGGATGCGAAGCTGACGGCTAATAGGACCCTTAGCACATATAACTTTAAATCAATCGTCTTGCAGAAAACAAGTAGATGATGCTACGGTATAGCTTTTCTTTTTCTTAGATGATGACTCATTCATTAAAGACGAATAGTCCTTCGTTGCTATTATTGGACCATTTGATTGTGGGACGGCGAATACTAGCAGTCCCGTTTCTGAGGCATAATCACAGATAAGCTTTTCATTTATCAAACAACATAACCGCTGTAGTAATTGAGATCTCGATAACTTTAACATCTGAATGCGATCAACACAATAAAATGGAATAGCAACCTACTACTGATTTGATATTTGAAGTCTCTTTTGTTAAACTAAATCACTAATAAACACAATAACTGAAAGCTTATCCATCTGTTCATTTCTTATCTTTTGTTGACAATGTTGACAACTGCAATATAATGGATGACTGCGTCCTTTAGATGGAATATTTATGCTACAAGTATGGAATTCTAAGCTCTTAACATTCCACTGAAAAGGCTTATCAGCTTGATCCATCGTCCGCTAGACGAGAGGGTGGTTTTTAAGTATAAGCCACGAACATGATAATCCGTTGTTGATGCTTAATGGGGTCTTTAGTCCTTTGATATTTCTTGCTTCGTTTACGTCACTGCAGGCAGATGGCCTCCACAGCCTCTTCCATAATCAACTACGTTTTGCTTTCGCCATCCAAGTTAGTCCTTTCCTCGTCCAAGTTTGGTATTCCTTCCAACAGTTTCTTCGGTCTTGTTTTCCTTCTAAACTTTCCCTTTGTGTCCATTTTATTACCCCTATTTTTGTCCCTTTACATCCAGGGCCTAAAACACTTTCCACCCGCAACAATTCTCTGTCCTGAGGGTATACTTACAAATAGAACAGCCCCCCCTAAACCCTTTACGTAGAACACATGACGTCACTCATGAAGAAAGTGTCTGGTCCTTCGCAGCTCTTTTTGCATAGATACTGCCACTTTCAAATTTGTGTGTCGTAAAAATGATGGATCGGTTTCGTATTATGAGAAATGAGGGATACATGGAGGACTGCTTGAGCAATTTCTCACCTCCTCAAATCAGCCTCTCTTTCAATCGAGTTATACTCTTAGGTGCCTTACAAACAATGAGTCACAATAAATAGGGGTTTTCCTTCTCTCACTTGTTCCTCAATAATTGATACATACAGACAAACACATATGGGTAAATGATTCAAAGGTTTTACTGTACTAATTTAGAAATGTAGAAAACATACTCTCATATTATGTCATGTTTATAAAAGCCTCATTTGGAGTTTGTGTCTTTTCTCTATCTGATGGTGGACTCTTATAAATAGCAAGGGGGGCACTTACAAAAGCAGAGGTGCAAAATATGGAAATTTAATCACCCAGGGGCGCAGCGTTCATTGGTAGGAGTAACATATTCAAGCTTCAACTTTCCGTTGAGACCTACACTTCTGAACTATGAAATATGTAAGTTGTCCTAATCCCCGTTCCAAAATATAGTTAAGTTTGAAAAAGAGCATATTGGAGACTTGCTTGTCAGACTCTCCCTGTTGCTAAGCGGAGAGGTCTAGAAAACAAGTGATACCAGGAATTGAGACCCCTTTCATGTGGCAAGTGTCGTGATTTGTTCCATTTTCACCGATATTTAGCAAAAGTTTAACTTCTAGTTGTCCAGGATTGTAGGTTGTCTGTACTCTTGAATCTATGGTGATCTATACATGGAATAATCTCGTCATTCCATTCTCATTTATAGATGATTACTATCATGATTATTATGATCATCATTGCATGTTTATTTCTACTCATTTCTCATTAATACACTCTTTTTATCTCCAACATGAGCAAGATTTTGAACATTTCTTGAACCTTAATTTATGAAGACATTTCCAATATTTTGGCTACTTTGAAAGGCACTATATAAAACATAGTTTTCCACAAGTTTTAAGTACTCACACTTTAAAGGCAGAGGGTTTGGTTATTTTCAGAAAGAGGCTCAATGTTCCTCAGTAAATGTTTGCATCTGGTAAACAAGATAAATCGTATTTAACAATTATATACTTTGTTACTTGTCAAGTGCTTATTTGTAAAGAAGAGTTAATAACAATCAGTTGTTCCACATAAATTATACGCGTTGTTATTTATTGACAACATAGCGTTGTCAAGTTTTTTAGGCTCTTACGTAAGCTATGGTATTTGAAAACTAGTTAGGCAATCATTAGAATGGCCTTAATAAGGGAGAAATGCATCATGCATTTCACACAATCCTTGTATCCAATTATCAAAATGATATCTATTTTTAGGATAAGTGTAACCATTGTTTGATGTGTGAGTCATGTAGTCAATGAGTACAGTAAGTATTTTTAATGGGGTCATAGCTGTGGCTCTTTGCCCACTGTGGTAATGAAACAGGCGATGAACAACAGTCTGATGAATTGGGTTCATGGTGGCCACAAGCACTACTAGTATCAATATCAGCAATCATTCATGGAGGTAAATATCATAGTATGACCATCATAAGCATCATCATTATACTGTCATCAAGAGTCCTATCGTTCAATCTGCCTATCTATTAATACGCCCTCCTTCATAAATATCATCATCATTATCCTCATCACCATCACTATTACCATCAACATCAACATCACCATCATCATCATGATCGTCATCATAACTATCATCGTCATAGTCATCCTCATCACCATCACCATCATTATCATCATCATCATCATCATCATCATCATCATCATTATCATCACGGTTATCGGTACTATCCAGACCCCCCGATTATTGTTTAAAACTGCATTGAAAAAAACAACCCCACCACCTAACCCTAACTCTAACCCTAACCCTAAGTTTGTGGAAAAGGTGGTGTCTCTGTATGAGGCGGGGGGTATCTGGAAATGTACCCAGTTATCATCATTATCAGCGTTCTGGTTTGATTTCTGTTGTTGTTTTGTTTGGTTTTATTTTTACCTTAGCGTATATCATGTCATGTAATCCATTATCCCTGTAAAGAGATTAATGGGTTGTATAGATTGAATAGACAAATAAATATTTGAAGATTTAAAAAATAATTTTCATCGACACCATCATCATCATCATAATCAGCAT
>JAAAKL020006485.1:0-17951 GCA_010016065.2 Carybdea cf. marsupialis auct. non (Linnaeus, 1758) | reverse complement strand
TCTCTCCCAGATGGTGATTCACCACATATATTTCTTATATAAATATATATATATATATATATATATATATATACATATATATTTTGATGTTGTCACAGGAGGTCTACAAAGAAGCTAGATGCAATCTGTGAAGTCTTTTTATAGATGTTCTATATTCACGTCAATACATATCGATAGGGTGCAAATAAAAATAGGTAAATGTATTTTAGTTTGCTTGTTTGCTATTCTGGTTTCATACCAGTATCATTGTAGATAAACTTAGACTTTAACCACTAATGTACCAAGGTTAGTACATATATTCATTATTTAAATATCACATGTTCATTACGTTTCTGCAAAAAATAACCAAATAAATCTACACTGACTATTTTTACACTATTTTTTATAAACCTGCTTCTGCATTAAAAAAATTGAAAGCTTTTGTAATTGCAGACAATTTTCAAATGATTATGCATATATAGACTAGACGACTGCTATGTAAGCCTACTATATTCACGATGTTTCTCATGCCAACCATTGCATACTAAAATACATCATACTTATGATATCTTATTAAGGAAAGCGAGGATTTGTGGCAACGATGATAACCGTAAATAGTAGCATGAAATTATAAATCATATCATAATTTTAGGCCTAGCTTTCTTACCTCCACCTCTCGATCTTCATCAGCATCGTCTCTACTGTTTTCCCTTGTATTACCATCGTCCATCTCTTTTTCCAGTTCTTCATCGTCATCGTCTAAATCATGTTCTTTTCTGTCGTCTGCGATGTCATCGTCTTCTTCGTCTGAATTGATGTTCTGGCCCCTGTCGGCAACGTCCTCGTCTAGATCTTCATCGTTTCCTTCTTCGTTTTCTGGTGACTCCCCAAATAAGTCCTGCATTTGCGCCTGAGTAGACGGAAGTTCGTAATCTTCCCTTCCTTGATCGTTTCCTTCTTCTTCCTCGCTTTCCAAATCACTCCCAAACAGTTCTTCCATCGACATGATTGCAAAGAGTTAAGTTAGAACGTCTAAATTTGATATATCAGAAAATTTTAAAGGTCCGGAAAACAAAAAATAAGTTAAAAAATTATGTATATGGTAGAATCTTAACTTTTCTTATCAATAAACTTATCGTAGGAATGTGTCACCTGATTTAGGTTATGTTACAGTTAAGTCTTCTGATTGTAAACAGCCCGATCGATCGCATGTACGGTACTATTCTCTTCATTTAAAATGACGTCCAACCATGAATTTTGGGTCTTGTACCATATTTATGTAACAGCATCTCCTGGCTTAGGTGTCTGCCAAACCATTTAATATTTAGATTGATGAAAAACCGTTTAAATTGTAAGTAAAAATGTCGTGAAAACCAAGAAGATGAATGTCTGACAGCCAACTCAGAGCAAACAAATTTATGATCATTGTATGAAACAAGTTTGACCACCAATGAGGATATTTGATGCCTCGATTTGAAATTTAAGGGCAAATAGAGGCTGAGCATTTTAGCTCGAGGAAGCTTGTTCATCAGTACTTTTTTATCATCGTTGAAGTTTTCTGGATCGCAGACCTGATTGGTGATACATTCTTGCCAGGTACTACCATCCATCGCCTTGGCTTCAACGGCCTTTGGAAGACGAATGAAAAACATTTGAAGCAATAAAGATCTTACACATGCTATCAAGACAAGGCTTTACTATGTTCCTGTAATCCCGATTTGTATTTATGGATGTGAAACCTGGGCCCTAGAAAAGGAGGACGCATAAAGGCTTGATGTTTTTGAAAACAACTGCCAGCGATCCATGTCAGGTAAGACCCTAAAACACAGAACAAGAATTGGCCACCTGAGAAAAGCACTGGGAAAAAAACGGACATTCTGAGCATTGTGAGGAGGAGGAGACTACATTGGTTTGGGCTAGCTCCAAGAGGAGTACACAGCTATGGATCCCGTAAAGAAGAATTTCCCGGCAAGTGGACACGCGGACGACTATCAAAACGATGAACTGACTTAATTCGAGAAGATACCAATGTGTCAATTTTAACGATGGAGGGATTAGCTCAAGACCGAAAACGATGGAAATGTTTCGTGAACCAGAAATGTGCAAGGATCCCACCGGGATTATGCAGCTAAGTCTAGTAAGTAAAGACTACCACCAGTTACGGATGGGCTTTACTACAGCAGAGTATACAACTACATGGCAACCATTAGAGTTTGGGATCCCCATGGGATGCTCTGTTTCGCCCCTCTTGTTTGTTTTGGGAAGGGAGTTGATCTCAAGTGATACTAGTCAGATGGTACCAAAGTCAACCCTGGAATAAGTTGTGACTCCATCGGTAAGAGCGCTCATGTATAACGATACTTCGATATCTATAAGGAAGGTTAAGGTACCGACTAAGAGGTTGCTTATTGAGGGGACGGGATACCGAAGGACCCCGAGCAAGGTGAGAAAAGTTTAGGTCGTTGGTATGAAAGTGATCCAACAGATAAGAATCGATGGGTGTAGCTCTACGAGCAGCTGAAGAGATGGATGAAGCTAGTGGACAAAGCTATTATCCCTGGTAAGGCAAAGCTTTGGTGCTGTCAGTCTGGCCTGTTCCCAAGATTGCGATTGCATCTTCTGTTGCATGAGGTGGCGGTAACGAGTGCTGAGAGAATGCAGCATTTGGTTAACATTCATTTCCGTAAGTGGTTGGTAGCTCCACGGATGTTGTCTGATACTGCCTTGTATAGTAGATCGTGAAGGCCATGCTTACCTTTTTTATATCTTTGATGGAAGAGTTCAAGGAACAAAAGGTCCGTTTGGTGATGATGGTGCGTGAGTTCCCAGACACATTGATTTCTAAAGTGAGGCCATTGATTCGGACACGTCCGAAGTGCATGGGCAAGGATGCTACTGATAAAGCTCTTGCGGAAGTAAAATGACGGAAAATCTGTGACAATCAACAAGTTGCGAGACATGGGATGGCTTGGGCAGCTTCTAGAAACTTCCATAGCGCAGAGGGTAGGAAAGGTCAAAGAGAGTAAAGTGGTACAGCCTGTGAAGGACAAGGGTGAAGAACTCAGGTACAGTAGACCTCCTTAACAAGGAGATCGTGGATTCGGTGGGAAGATGTTGGCCAACGAAGAATATCCTGGAGTCCATTGCTGGCCATAAATGTGAGAGCAAATCGGTTTATGATTTTTGCCACATTTGATGTGTCTCCATTACCCATGTATCTGAAGAGATGGGACTGTAAGCAAGGTGAACTGTGTAAGTTGTGTGGAAGGCCCAGAAGATCTTTGGAACATGTGTAATCGCCTTGTCAGCACTTGTTATCGGCATATTCAAGTCGGCATAATCTGTACGAATTGGCTGGATGGGCTAGTGTAACAATCAAACAACAAACAGAAAAAAATATCTGCCAAGCCTGTTTGCATTGGATTGGTAATAAGGGGAAAGGAGCCAAAGGTAGGGCATTAAGCTACAGTGTGAACTGCACCCAGCTGTCAGCTGCGCGTGATTTGTAGGTGTTTGTTAATGAGGGAAATAAACCATGATACTCTCTGTTAAAATTACTGATCGACGGCATGTCATGGTGACTTTGACTATGTTTTTGATCATGGAGTCGACTGTTCCTTGCGAGACGAGGTTGGAGCAGGCAAGGGAGAGGAAATTGCACAAGTATGGTGAACTGAGAGAGGACTGTGAACGTACTTTGTGGCTATGCAAGTTGTTCACTGTCGAATTTGTTTGTAGAGGAATTGCTGGATGGAATCTGAGAAAGTGACTTCAAGCTCTAGGATGTCTTTTCTCTGTTTCAACACCAGTGGGAGTACTGAGTAAGGTTACCTTGATGCAGTACGGGCCAGCCAGTTGGAGATGTACAGTACTTAAATGGCTGAAACATTAGTGAAGTCTGGGGTGCTGCTGACGACGTACGGGTGTTGGCTCCATAACATCGTTGCAGTTAATATATCTTTGCTCGAGGAAGTCTGTTTATCAGTATTTTATCATAACCTGTTAACATGACATGTGTGCGGATCGGATTTATGTTGACACTGGTCCTGCTTGATCTGTACTCGTTTGGATCTGTTATCCGTACCACCTTGGGAAAGCCCCTGAAAGTGGCCTAGTTTGGATCTGATCTCATGTAAGCAGTTGGATCTGTATCACAACAGAAACAGAATGAAAATGAGATGAAAAAAGTGTCATTACGAGTTAAATTTTACGTGGCTTACATTTATTATTTATTTTTATACTACGATTGATATTTAGTAATTGAATACTGTGGTTCATATTGTCACATTGTTCATCACAACGCAGCACGAATTGCAATGAGAAGAACCTTTGGTTTGGCTAATGTGAACTGAGTGAAGAGTTGCAGATTCGATTCCATCAAACACCCTATAAATGGGATCGGATCGATTTTGATTCATACCTATCTAGATCCGATCCCGTACAAATAAAGTCTGAGGGGGGAATTCTCCTGTCTTTTGCATCCCAATTTCAGATAAACGTTATCAAGTTTAAATTAGTATCGGATCTGCCGTTATACCAACAAAAAATTGTAACAGGACGGTAATGACAAAGCACGTTGGATCTAAAAATCCTCTCCCTACCTGGAACTGACACTAAAATTTTCTCCTTTTACACTAAGTGTTTGGCCTGCAAGCAAACCAAATTCAAAAGTGATACATTATCTACACTGAGGTAGTTGTTTAGTCTTTACGGCGTTTACGAAGTTGCATGTTGCCTTACGAAAGTGAATACAAGATGAAAACATTCCGTACAGATATATTTATAATCCGAGTGTTATAGTGTAGATTTGTTAGACTTAAATAACCTCAATGACCTCTTACTCATCTTCACAAACTCGATGCTTGACTTTGATACAGCGATTGTGATTTTCTATTCAAGAACTCCTTTTTACTTACTTCATAAATTTTCGAAGTAACTTGACATACCCGGACTCTTATCCCAACCCCTTCTGCTTTCTAGAATTGTGACGCTTGACTCTGTAGCTACGTCTACCTCCTTTATTCGAAGGAATGCCCTACCAAGTTCCAAAACAATTCCACTTTTCAAACATATAAGATGAATGATATGCAGCCAACGTGACGCTTGTTTCGGTTATGTTGAAAAGGAAGGAAATTTTCTACCTTTACGAAATAATTCACCAGCATATTGATATCTTTCAGTTACTTAGTTTGTGCTATATTCTGTTGCAAATTTTATGTCGTGATCCAAACGCTTGAGTTCTTTGAAATTCTTTGCCCTCAGGTTACACAATGCCAAGCAGCGTTTAGAATGAATAATGCCTCGGCTTACCTCCTTCAATATAAGCGAATTTCCACGGTACATACTAGATTTTTGCACTAGTTCTTCACCAAATGATACTAAAGTTAAGAAGAGTGGTTGACCTTTAACGGCTCGTAATCTTACATTCAAATCTTCCTGAAAGCAATCGATAACGGTGATCCTGACGGTGCAGTGGGCCTGATATTCAAACTGCCCTTAAGCAATAGTAAAACTACCAAACAGACTAACTTCACAGTTAGGAAATGGACTCAATAGTACCCTACAATTTCAAATCCGTCTTAAATGAGCACAAAACAACTCAAGAAATGATTGTTTGTATCAGCTCTCCCTCCACTTTCTGGAAGAATGAATTTATCCGTACAGTTGTCTTCCAAACGATAGAATTTATTTCATTAGTTGAATTCACTAGGCACAATACAAATTGGCCATGGATACGCATGTTTAGTTACTTGAAGATACATAAGAGGAATTTCATTTTGTCGAAGCTTTTCAGTCGATTCTTTTCAAAACACTACATCGATTCTGATATTAACTAAAATTTGGGATAGATTTTATACACAATTTTGTAAAAGAGCGTACTTCCTTACTTTGACATCATACATTGACGAGCCTTATCATCACACGATTTATTTCTCAGTTTGGAATTTTCCTCTTCCTCGATTTTAAACGTTGCTCACCCTCCTCATCTATCCATCTATTTGGATGGCCTTTCTACGGCTCACAGCCGCGCATCCGTCATACTTCTGAACTCCGTAAAGAAATATAAATTTTTATCTAAACATAAAAAAATTAAGTTTTCAAATCCTTAAAGATGGTATTATTTATCGTCGTTACTAAGAAATTACATTATCGTGTGTTATTGTAAAGCAACTGGTGATAGACCATGCTTAATTTGAAACATGTTTTGCAAACTGAAATCGTTAGTCGTAAGTATTAAATGCCTTAAATCATTGGGAATATTTCTACACCATCCTTCCTCAGTTAAACTCCCCAAAATTTGTCCAAGCAAGAAAAATCTTCTGAATTGCCCTTCCCTTCTTGTTTGAGACACGAAAGATCTTATCCAAAAGGCATAATATGTTCTGGTGAACTATCCGACTTGCAGCCTGACCAATATGAGCCATCTCGCAACGCGCACTTCTCATAGCGGCTCCATCCCGATGACGTTGTAATTCCATAGGTAAAAAGTTTTTCTACACCCATAGCTGTTTTCCCCGGCCTTTTTGGCTGTGGAGTTCACGTCGACCTCAATGTTTACCCTCTTCTTTTACCAAAACACTAAGTCTAACAAAAAGTCCTATCATATACGACCAGCCGCTTTCTTCATAGCCCAAAACACTAAGTGGGGACTTGTTCTTTCTCGGGACTTGTACTTTGAAAAGTTAAAAAACAACGACAAACTGTGTATACACAAATCACTTCTGTACGAAAATAATAAGTCAATAAGTTTCACATCAGTTTAAATTTGAGTCGTCTTTTATCCATTATCTTACATGACAATTAAAAGTATCACAATTTGTACATTCGGAATTCTACACATAGCAGGAGACTTTTAGCTTCCTTCTCTACGATTTACAACATACAGGCACTGTCAATGCCAAAGAAAACATACTAGGTGCACATACATACTCAGATAATGCCATCTGTTTGTCATTTATTGTACAGCTAATAGTGACTTTGTAAGGTTCGGATGATGTGATCAGCTGGTTCCCCTTCGTAGCAAATGCCGTAGATTGAGCGAAAAAGTGGAAATCTGAAAATGGCAAGATTAAGCTCAAGATTACGTTTCGCATTATAATAACAGGTTTAACGTATTTAATGTATCAGTAATAATCAAGGGTACTATAGATTGGGCTGCAATAGTCCTGGTTCTGATTTAGGACCACGAAGGTAACGGTTACTCTGTGCTCAGACACGTCTTGAACATTTTCATACAAATCCCCTTTCCTGTCCCTACACTACTCAAAATGGGGTGTATATTTATTGAATCATGTTGAAGGCCGTTTTTCCAGGATGAAGTCGTATGGCATGGCAAGTCTGGCCCTGAATTCGTGTAAAAATAGATGCGAAGCCAGGCCGGCAGCTGGGATGTTTTGTACTGGGTAGGGGATGCTGATGTTGTGAGGGCATTTTCTTGATAATGTCGAGACCGAGGAAAAAATGAAGAAATCTGGTAGTTACAGCGCACACATCCCTTTGCATAGAGGCACTGATGCTAATCAGTTGTTAATCGGGGGCTAGTGTTAGGGTTAGATAAAGAATAGTTGCTGTTTTTTGGTTACCATACTTCAGTCGATACACTTGAAACGGTATTGTCTTTTGTCTTCTGTTAGCTCCGTTTGTGTTGCTTGCAACTTCTGTACTTGCTATTCGTCCAAGCATGTTAATTGCAATCGCAAGTTAAGTGTAATTAAATCTGTAAGTCACCGTTTGGTGTGTCTATTATATTCTTTCTGCACTTCGGTTGTGAGAATATTCTAGGCGTGAAGAAGTGCACTGGGAAACAGGGACTCGAGGGGAAAAATCACTTAGATAATGTTGATGATTCCAGGCAAGAAGGGAGAAGTTATCAAAAGTGGCCGATATCCGTGTTCGGCCTGTAGTGAAGGAGTTGGGATTTACTCCATACTATGCACATGCTGAAGATACTGCTGTCAAGAGAGACTGGCTTCAAAAGTTCACCTGGAACGCAGGGTTTTCGCTGAAAATGGGATACATGGGCAGCAGATAGAGGGGAGTAATTGGAAGGTTTTAAGGTGGAAGGTGCAGCTGTGGAAGGGAGAATTCAATCTTTCTATTGAATTTAAATTGTTTAGCAGTTTAACCAATTCCATTTGGCAATGTTCAGGAAGTGGCTCCCACTTCAAAAGATTCACGTCGTTAATAGTGCGTAATTGTTATTTGTTATTTTCCTCTGCTCCTATCAGACTCCATAACCGCAAGTGTTAGGAAGTGGTTTCCACTTCCAATTCAACTCCACGTCATTTCTCAATAATTTTTAGAATTTAGGAAATTTTATACTATGTTCAGCTAGAACATTACATACCCATATTTCCATTTATAGACTGATCCGACCTACAAGAACGAGGGCAGCCATAGGGACATCAGACTGGGTTAGGCTCCTTGTGGTAAGGTATGTATGTTAATTAACGGCCAATCATCAGGATTCTAACAACTCTACTGCTTTCGGGAGCGACAATCACTCTCTCATACTGTAAACCATTATGCAGCTCGAAAGAGCAATGGGACTAACAGTTGATAGTTGTACCTACCTACCTACCTACCTACCTACCGGAACGGTCCACCGGCCGGATCAAAAATCACCAAAATATTCCATTGGCTGTATTGTGTATAATTTTTCATATAACTGTGGGCCAGAGAAAACTGCCGAACGGTCGCATTTGACGCGCGGACAGGAGGTTGCATGTATTCAAAAATAGAAGTAGACTCGATCACATGTAATATGTAAACAATTGTGAAATCTATGCTCCACTGATAATTATGATCATTCTAGAAAGAATCAAGCTACCTTACTTCTTAGTTGATCACAGCATTATAGGAGGTAGAAAAAGAAAATGGAAAGAACACTTGGCAAAATGTTGATCCTTGAATGTCAGAATTCGCGGTGTACCAGAAAGGCTTGTCCTTGCTTAAAGTTCACGCTGTTTGGATACTCGCGGGTGCATTGCATTAAGTATAAGTATTGCGATATTTAGTTAGTTGGTTATGTTAATAAAGGAAAGAAGAGTGCAGTTGAAGTAATTTAAAGATTTATGGATAGTAAAATTGCGGCTATTTGACCTTACGTCTGTATCTGAAAACGCGCTTTCTGATTAGTATTATTACAGAGTAAGATACCCCCATAGTCTAGATTCTGCTTTCGAATGTCAATGGTAACAGTACCTTCGTAGGCAACTTATCTTCGGAAAATATGTTTGTGGAATAAAACGTGAAAATAGTGTTGAGTATCAGATTCAGAATTGCTGCACATCTCCGCTAGACAATGGTAAAAGAACGTGATTTTTATTAAATCCTACCTCCCGAACCTGCATACCTCACAGTTCGTTCTGAACTAAGAGAGTACACTCTCTACGAGTAAGTTTCATTCATCTTTCGTTGCTACGTTCAAGTTGCCATGGGCCTATGAAATTCGCAATTTCGACAATTTTGATATCACTTATGACAAGGAGTTAGGTTTCAACTTGAAAACTATAGCTGGACTAACACATATGAAGACAAGGCTATGTCATGAATTGTATTCTTTGATTGTCTCAATCCTCATTAATTAAAAGAGTTGGGAACCATAATGGATTAAGGGTTTTTACACGAAAAGTAAGTCCTTTCAGGCTACGAAATGTGATATTCACTGAAAAATACGACTACATTAACATGAAATCCCAGCCCCGCAAAATGTTGATTTACTTACTCGTGTTCGCGACTTTGGGTCTTAAGCAATGCGAACACCTTCTCTGCCGTGTGTGTTCCTTGTAACTTCTGTCCATTTAACAATTCTTTCTCCAATTCATCGAAGCTCTACAATGTCGAAAATTGATGGTAACTTACCACATTTAAAACTAAAAGATTGCATTGAATTTATAAATAGCAAAGATCTTTAGAGCAGCGGTATCTCGGACACAAAGAGCATAACAAGCAAGCAAATGTGCTGTTACATCGGAGAAGAATTCTGGCCTAACATTCAAAAATGACATCAATTATTGTCCTCCGCCAAACATTGCAAATCCGTTTCTTCGACCCAATACACATCAACGAAATTCGGGTTTGTTATTCCTTCATTTCTTACTATTCGCCCTAAGAACAGCTTTTTCGGGCAAAAAATATCCATAAAATTATAAATCTACACAATTTGCGCAAAGAAATCACGAAAATGTAAAACAATACTAATATAAATTAAGTGTTATGGGTCGAATTCCAATCATTAAATCTATGTAAATCGGCATAAAAGCTGACAAATGGTTTCCCTGCTTACCTTGCCTGTTTTGATAAACGCCTCCGCAACAAGTCTGTTTCTCCCTCCGTAACATGAAGTTATCAAATCTGCAATACCGCAGGATTCCAGCAGGGTCTCGTCGTTAACATTTTGATAAAATGTATGTAAGAACTTTTTGATTTCCATTAGTCCGATTCGGATAATTGCCGCTTTTGTATTATCCCCGTACCTAGGAAAGAGACAATATGACGGTATCGTTCGATCAAAAAAATCTCAAATGGTCTGAGGATAGCAAAAAGTGTAACATCAAAAAGTTAGTTTTTGACAACCTTACTGTGCCACAGACCTCAAAACTCAAGTCATCAGACTTGCGATAATATATGCTAAGCTTTTTGGAAAAAGTCCATCGGAAGTTAATGTGCACAACTGCCCCTTTGCTTTCTGTACCAATCAACATCCACTAAGGCGATGCCAATTTACACACAGGACCCAACCAAGAGGCAATATCTTTTTGTCTACAAGATTCTCTACGATCTGTCTTTGTTGAAATTGTTTTTGAGAAGAGAGGATTTTAAATGGTAAGTTTAAATAGATGCTAGAGATACGTAAAAAAATACGTCACTAACGGGGTTCAAACCCCGTGAAGTTACATGGCGCATGAAAAGTCACGGGTTCGAATCCCGTTGGTAACATACTTCTCTGTTTCTCTCGTATCTATTCAAATTGATCTTAAAATTGCACTATGACGTGTGTCAAACGGAAACTACTGTAAGTGAAAGATGCTTTCGCAATTCTGTGTGTCATTTCATATTCTGTTTCATAACCAATGAACATAATTTAGCTACGGTATTAGCCCAAAACAATGCTCACAGCTTCAGGAAAAAGTGGAAGGAATACGAGAACAATACCAAAATCAGGTAATAAGAGACTTGCCTTCTCATATAATTTCTACTTAATTGATTGTTTGGTTTTTTTCAAAGCTTCAATTTTTGAAGATATCATCCCATGACATTTTTCACACCACCCTAGTTTTGATTTTCATAATTTGTATTCGATAATAGAGAGACTGCGATTTCGGTGCAACTCTTTTGTGTGTCCCAGCTGGCTGGAGAAGAAAGGCCTTAGCAATTGACCATTGAGTTTGCAACAAAAATAAAGCGAGTTTTTTGTTCTTCAGTTCTTTCAATCCCCACTAAACTACAAAATTTAACTTTTAAAAGTTAAACTTGTACCTCTACATCTCCACAATGCTGACTTTTAATGCATCGCAGGGTTTAAAATTGTACCGTATTATCAAGATTAAACACCATGTTTTCAAACAATTTCCAGCAACCCCCTCCCCCCCCCCACACACACACACATTCACATAGTCGAGTAAACAACTCTCCTCGTGAAAGAAGACATTACTAAAATCCTCCCTCTTTCAAGCGTCTACCCTTCGATGAGATACATTGACAAAAGTTTACGAAAATCACAGGATTGACTCTTCTCTTTGTCACGTTTATCGATATATTTTCAAACTGCATGTATTCGACACGGCTTCTAATAAACTGTGCATTTCAGGATTACCAATTTCTGGTTTCAACACTTTTATAATTGCCAAAACTGCGCATAGTAATAGTGCAAAACGAGCAACGTTAAAATCTAATAGTGATAAAGTCAAAAGTCAAAGCTTGACAATGTTTATCAATACAATCAATAATAAAAAGATTTATGTAGACTAAACGAAATAAAACACGAAAATAAACAGAATACTGCAGATCATGGTGTGGAATGAAAAATGACGCGCAAAAATAATTGAAAATGTAACCTATAATGGAATAAGGATCGGGCATAAAACAAAGTATCATATCATACGGAGTATTCAAAAAGTATGAAATATGTTATTAGATCTTAAATAACTACACAAATAAAGTGGGTGCAGAGAGAACAGTTTCTATCAAGTTAGAGTGATAGGGATGAAATTTGTATGAGGCACGACCGTGAGATGTTTGCACAGGTATTTACGTCTTGTTGAGTCACGTAGGCTCCTGGTTACAGTTATAAACAAGAGTTAGCGTCTTTGAAATGTCGGTTCATCAATGCAACAAGAGGTTAGAACTCCTGCCAGATCGCTCCATTTCCTTACGTCTTGCCAGATCGCTATATATTAACTACGGAACCCGTCTTCACTCACTCTGCCTATTAAAGCCTTTTTTATCTTGACAGGATTATACTTTCCTGTCATAAAAGGGCTACTTTATAAAAAATAGTGTTGAATACAAAATATCGCCCTTCTGATCTGATCAAACTCTCGAGTTTTTTTCCCGTTGTTTGAGCGCTTCAATATTACTATACTATCATAACCCTTTACATATCTATTTATGTTACAATGCAATAAGCAAAGACAGTTATGTCACATCACAGAATTGCAAGAATGCGAAATGAGTTTGTAAGTAAGTTATCAATAATCACTTCATGTGTACGTAACTATTCAATTATCAAATGTTTGCTTACAAATTATCTCATGTACATGATAAACCAGATATATAGAGTATGTTAAATTAGTCGCTCAGATAGTGCAGTTGGTACAGCACAGGTTGCCAAGGGGTGGCACATATGCTCGTGCCCAGCTGATGACATATTTCTATACCTCTGTTTGCTTTTCAAATTTGATAGCTATTCCTGTAATTACATACGCATACATTTACATACAAATGTCCCCATTACAATATCTAATTAACTATTTGTTTACTTAGTCAAAGCCCAAAAGAGTGCACAAAATAATGACAAATGGAGTACAGTGTAGTAATGTACATGTAGTAGGGACGTGATACAATTTTTAAGTTTCCAGCGTCGACTAGAGAAGCATTCAATGAATTGACGAAATCCCCTTCGGGTTTTGTAGTTTGAAATTCTTTTGCTCAAGTGGCAGGTTGGTAGCGACGTTACAAAAACAGTTTTAGAAATAGTCCCCCCTTTAATATATCTATCAGGGGCGTAACGAACAAATCCGAGCCCCCACATAATATTAGCTTGTTTTGTTTTCTTCGTGTTTTACGTTCAGTTTTCAAGTGGAAATATTGTCAAACGTCGTTTTGCTGCCGGGGACCCTCGATACTTATTGGGCGGTAAAGCCCTTGTCCATAGCAAAGTATACAGTATTTGATAAAGAGAGCAGTTGTAAAGGAATGTACCTCATTATCTAATGTGTGATTTAATGCATGAAAGTTACAATTAAACAAACCCAACTGACACGTGCTGACGTAGTGGACATGATATTAAAAAACTAACGCACAGCTTAATGCAGAATGTCGGAGTTAAAGATTTTTAAAAGGTGCTAGTTGTGTAAATCTGGAGTGCTCGTAGTGGACGTGATATGATCACACACACGAACCTTTGATATTGCGACGCTTCGCCGTATCTATGGTAACAAGAACAACGTACAATTCACTAAGCAAATGCGAAGTGATAAGGTCTGATTAATTACAGTAAACGGTCATTCCATACTAAAATAAACACAAACAGGTAGAACGTAATAACACACTTTATTTTTCTTTAGCTTTCGATTATAAGTGGTATCGATGTGAGAGAAAAACCTTGGGCGATGGATACCCTGGCACCTGCCGGATGGATTACATCTGTATTGGAAGATTCAGTTTTGTCAAAGCTCTTTTCCTCAGGATATCCTCAGGAAGTTTGTAACGGATGCGGGCAACTTTGCAGATGAAAGAGGTATACATCTCCGTTATCACCCAATATCTACACCACGTCCCGTGCGAACTAGGAGCATTTACGTTTACAGAATCATCGTCTGCAAAATCGACAATGCGTTACAATGGGGGTTGGGTCAGCTTTAATAAGTTGAAGTCCTTTTATCCCCACCCCATCTCCTGAGAAGGATGAGAATATTTGCTGAGAATTATAGTGCCATATATCGACACCAGGAGACAAAGGGGTAAAAAGTAACCGAATTGTTTTGATTCTTACATATAATAGACATAATAGATTATATAGCTTATATAGATTATAAGTAAATCAAGAACTAAATATAATTATCACCAGTGGAAGCATTTAGAAAAGTGTATAGCTGCACGGCTGTGAGCCAAGGAAAGCTCACATTCACTGGTAGTACACTAGTAAACGTGGAACTCCTGGAATATAATTAATAGAAAATGGAGGGGTTTAGCAAACGATATGTGAAATCGAATGACGAAACAGGGCGTAAAGTTCGAAGAAGATGTGAAAGAACTGCTGAAGCATCGGTTGAAGGCAGAGTTCATTAACAAATGCGTCGTAAATTCTATCATGTCTATTTATTTTGTAGGAAAATATATTGTTACTTTCATGGAGCTCATATCATGAAGATGCGTTCAAGGTATCTTGGTTACTCCATGTTTCGTTTTTCAACGTTCCCCTGAGTTGTAATATGCTGCATTTAGGCAAATTTTATTGGGCTACGATATCAATAGCATGTGCTCCTTTTATTTTGAAATTCGGCCCCTGTTCACTGTTTGGGTGTAAGTCTCTGGAATATACGTTACGTACTATGATGTACTATTTAGCCAAGAGCGCATAGTCTGCAGCGGCCAACACACAATAACACTACAATACCCCCCCCCCCCCCCACACACACACACACACACCGTAGACCAACTGATAGTCAGGTGGCCCCTTTTTTGTGGCTAATAAACAATTCTGCGAGGGCCATAGGCAACCAAAATCCTTATCCACGGTAATGAGAGCAGAGTAAAGTATAAGTGTTGTGTGGTTCTATTTCATTTTCGTGCAAAAACGCTCACCTTCGAAGAATTTTCTAATATAAATTTGCATCATCTATACATCATAGTTGAATAGTTTAAGATTGCGAGACAGGTCATCGTGAATCATGTATCATCTTTCAATAGTTGCCTTTTCCCTAAAATTTACAAAATGCCCCTGACCATAATTCGAGTCTTTCCAATTTATTAGTAGTTCGTTGGTAGTTCGGACATTATTTTCACTTGTTTATTGCTACCATCGCGCACGTATGCTACTTAAAATGAGGGATTAGCGGTAGGGAAAGAGGGTAGCAACTCGAGAGACAAGGCAACTGGCACACCACATTAGTTATCTTTGTCTTACATGACACTTTCTGAAAATTAATGAGCAACAAAATTAATCGGGAAGGTAATGCGAGAGACTTGAAACAAATGAGTGCGTTAATGGTGTAGAAGGGCAGTAACATATTAGACGGCGTAACATTAAGAGATCAAATTGAAATGTCACAATACGACACATAGAATGTTGTGTTAGAAAAAGGCAAGACGCTGAAAGAAAACTATCACCTCTTTCTGTTTATTCAATACCATCGAATTGTCGACTAAGTAGTATCATATGCACAACACTGTGTTATTTAGCATAGTATATGGTATGCTTACAATATGGTATGGCTATGGTCTGCTTGCGGTATGCTTGGGCTACGCTATGGCTGTGGCATGCCATGCTATGTTTATAGTATAGTATGACCATGGTAAGGTATGATTTAAGTATGGTATGGTATTGGTATGGTATGCCTATGGTATGATTTTAGTATGGTATGCTTACGGTTTGGCGTAGTTATTGTATGGTATGGCATAGGTATAGTATGGTATGGTTACGTCATGGTATAGCTATGGCTATGATTACTGTATTGTATGGTATGGTATTCTACGGTATTGTATGGTATCATATGACATGATACTTTATGGCTATAGGATGGAATGGTATGGTACGATATCGCACTGTATCATATAGTATAGTATAGTATAGTATAGTATAGTATAGTAAAGTATAGTATAGTATAGTGCAGTATAGTACTATATAGTATACTACAACTTAATATACTACACTATACTATACTGTATTACACTGTGCCTTACTATACTCTTCTATACTTTTCCATACTATAGTACACTTAGCTATACTATACTATTCTATACTATATTATCAGTAGCGATTTTAGAGGGCACGGGTCCCTGGGCCCTATGGAGTTATACATCCAAAGGCGATTCGGGCAAAATTGTGTAGTAGAGGTTCTGGAGGCGCTGTATTCCCTCCAGTTTTATATCCAATTTTACATTTACTTCCACCATATTATGAAGAGATACATGAATCGTTTTCTCGCATTTAAGAGAGACCGCGTGAAACTGAAAGGGCCTGGGCCATGGTAGAATTAGCCTTCCCTTAAACTGCCACTGTATGGTATAGCGTAGTATGACACAGTCTAGTTTTCTGTAGCATAGTACGGTACAGTATAGTATAGTATAGTAAAATATAGTTAAGGATAGTACAATATAATAAAGTATACATTTGAGTAATAGGCTGTACCATCGACTTCATAGGAATAGCCACCTCGCAATGGGCAACTGTTCACCTCCAGTTACAAGACCATCAGTGCTGACTATTACTTACGACTATGATGTCACTAAAACAAACGAAGGAACATCTTGTGCATTGAATTGAGGTTTCTAATATGCTTTAAGTTCAGCACCAGACAGTACCCAGACATGTGTCGTGAATACGGGACTAGCATTAAGTTTCGTTCTCAAGACACATGTTTGGTTTCTGTCGTGACTCAGCCTGGTTTGCGCAATAGCTTTTAATGCACAGACCTGTATAAGATCACTGTAACCAGAATATACTGAAAAGGGTAACCAAGTAACTGATCGAGCAGAGAAATCACAAGAAACCAACTTACCCAAGACCATCAACAATGCCAGCTGCAACTGCCACAACATTCTGCAAAGAGAAGATTTGTTGCAAGTATGATTAAGTAACAGGCGAAGAAAATATCCAGATGCTGGGAAATGACTGGCGAATACGAGTTGATTCGTATATGTTACTTGATTCGCACTTGCATGTAGGCCAGTAGTTGTACGAATTATAAAATACTTCTCTGTACCGGGAATAGTCGTTTTGAATAACTCACAAAAGACTTGCATCAATCCATGTGAGTATCAAAACTCTAACATCATCTATCAATTCATCAAGGCATCATATCTTAACTCCTGGCGCGTATTTTTTTATTTGAGAATAGCCACTTGTTCTTCGACCACCGAAACGCACGAGCTTTTAAATGTTCAATGAAAAATTGTACAAAAATACTTGAACGGGCTTCCTTGTCTATTTCCTTTTCGGGTGTCCCAAGATTGCTGGAGTTGATCCCCGTAGCTATTCATTTCTTTCTTCCTATAATCAGGTTGAAGTCTAACGCTTCACTTCGTCACTACAGGTAGTTGCTCTATATTATGTGAGCACTGTGATGTTTCCTCTTTTCTTCCTGAGCTGTTTCAAATGTGCACCTACCAAGACATCCTGGGCCATGGACATTATTATAAGTATTGGGAGTGAAAGGCTAATTTGAGCATCTTTTTTCGGTTGAAGTTTGGGCCAAAACGTGCCTTCTTAAAAGATGTAACTATTTGATCAACTTGCCGGTTACATGCAGGTTCAAACTAAGGCTGTCCACAGCATGCGGTATTACTATTCGATTAATTGGAAAATTATTTTTGATTAATCGATTACTCGTAACATGAGTGTATCGAAAATGCACAAGACGTTATCTGTTAATTCATAATATGCTACTTTCAATTTATGAGAAGCAACACCCACTTTGAATTACTTAGCCCAACTCAGTGATGTGGAAGCATTGAGTTTAAAGAAAACTGGAGGGCTAACTTCGACCGTTTCCCTGTGACGAGAGTGAAGCCTCACTCATGCGCAG
>JAAAKL020006484.1:0-17951 GCA_010016065.2 Carybdea cf. marsupialis auct. non (Linnaeus, 1758) | reverse complement strand
AGCAAAACCTGGGATTACAGCTAACCCACTTACCGAAAGTAGCCACCCGTTTCTGCACTGTGAATTTTCCAAGGTTCAAGACAAACCCAGCAAAAATCGTGTTTACACTAAAAAGGAAATGTACATACGCACTGTTGCTTAATGCCCAAACATGACGTTCATCATAATAGCAACAAAGCAATGTAAACATATCGCTATAGTGGTTATTGTACGCATATCACATCCATCAAAGTAAAGAGTGATTATCATGACTGATTTGCAGCAATAAAGGAAAAGAGTAGCTACTAGATTAAATTAACTAACAAACAACACCCTATTCCATCATGTAGTAGTCAGTCTGCGGAGTGTCACTGTTTAGCAAAAGGGACCTTATCGAGCGCTGAGTAGGAATAGGCGTAAAATAACTGCAACACTTTGTATACTTAGTCAAACGCTACACACCAGAGAATGCATGGGAAAACGGTAGGCTAAGCAACCCTACGTCGGCCGTTTAGGTAAGCTTATATACATGTAGCACATCACGGAGACAGCCCTAAACAGTCCATATGTGAAGGAGGGTCCTCCAGAGAAAACTGTCTAACAGACTTGCAATTGCAATTGTGACTTTCTTAATCTTCTAAAAGGCTAAAATGTGCACACACGGTCAGATAAACTAAAGATTAAATATTTTAAGGAAGCCATCAATATTTCAACGGACAGAATACTTCAGAACAATCCTGAGCTAAAAGCAAGGCAAACCTTAGTGCATGAGATGTGATTGCAGCCTTCATTCTTCTGAATTGGAGACCTGCAAAGCAAACGAACATCCATTGTTAAAAGAATAAAGGTGATTGACGACTCATAATAGACGAGAGCTAAATTTCTAACTGCTCTTTGAGAAGTGACATGAATACATTTGTGAATCAGGCGCCGGTATTACTCAACTCTATAATAAGGTCATATTTTAATATATTACTTCTTCTTCTTAAGTGGAAGCGTAGCAATAAGAATACAAAAAAGTCGTCAGTAATGAACATGTGGGTCCACAAACATTTGGGGTATCAGATCGACTTTTTACAGTATAGGATCACAGTTTTAATTATGTATCCAACCAATGCAAGACAATTTTACTTAGATTGATCTAGTTAAGTTCATCTCAGTACAATGAGGTTGTTTAAGGATGATTAGTCGTTTTCACTCAGCTTTGTAGTTCAGTAGTCCTAAACATTACAATTAACATCCATAAAAAAAGGGAAATGTGTTCAATGCCTTAAGTAAAGTTTCGCCTGAAAATCGTCCGGATTGGTTTCACGTAGCTGAAAAAAGAATTCTTGAGCGGACGCGAAGAAGTCCAAAGGCGAGAACATTTTTATCCAGGCCATGCTTGGTCATGATACGAATAGAAAGGAGATAGCAGACCTTGCGATTTGAAGTGTTTGGCTTTATTATTTATACGCCATTTGGAGTATTTTATGAAGAATTTTGCTAGTAAAGATTTTTGACGTTGAAGCTCCACTTACGTTTGTCACTAAAAGATAACTGCAAAGTTTCCTTTAGCAACTGTCACTTTTCCTTCACGTACGACTTCACTAACAACCTACACATGTGAATACGGATTACGGTAAGAGAACGTGAAGTACTTGGTATCTACATAGCTTCATTTATCCTCAACCAAGCACATTCAAAAGCGCCTTACAATTGATATTTAGATCACAGCTCGCAACAGGACAAGTAGCACTATGGACTAAGGTACTGAATACATGACTGGTGAATTCTTAACTCTCAGGTGCAAATCCACTTTGTACTTCGACAGGGCTTTCTGATTCATATTCTTTCTGTTATTGACATGTAAGCGTCTCTCTATGTTACAGGCTTAGGGATGAGACTAATGGTGCATCGAAGTATACACAACAACCCTTCAAGCTTGAGTAGGTTTACTTATGCTGATACATTACTGCAGCCAAACGCAGAAACAGCGCCTCTTTTTCTATTATCACATTTGTAGCGGATGATGGTAATGGATTTTTCTTTAGTTGTATTTGATCATATATGTTAGTATTGTTATTATCCTAAAGGAGTGCAGACCACCGACCACAGAACACTGGATCGAGCATCTTCCGTCTCAAAGCGAGGTTAGTCGTTCGACGCCATTTCAGTCCCCATGAAACAAAGCTAACAAACAATGTTACGTAACATGGTAGATCATTGGACTATTCTAACATTTGTCAGTACTCGTGACCACACTTTTTCGCTGTTGGGAGCGATGGGATAAATTTTGTTTTTTTAGAGATCAGTGGTGTAGACACGTAGCAGCATCACACTATGACCTTGTCTTCTATTGCACATGCATCCAATACAGTGAAACAGTTGACCAACATTGTTAAGCTCATACCAAATAAGAAACTACGTACTTGCAAGATGGACAATTCTTGGAATTTGTCACCAACCACAGGGAACTGGCAACTGTATCGGTCTCTGCAACTTTCTCCACGCCCTCCTCTGGTGCCATTTCCTCGACTTTCATTTTCCAACGTTTCCATAAGTCACAAGAACATGGTTCATGGGACTCTCCTGAACAGATCCTTTTTGGGAGTAAAAGAAAAACACAAAGTTTAAAAATGCTGAGAACGCTGACAGGAAACAAGGGTATAGATTTTTCAACTGGTTAGCAACATTTAAGACTGTTCTTCTCTCATGACTACCTAAGATATGTACGGCAGATGACTCGATAGCTGTGTATCGGTTATATGTTTGCTCTACGAAATACTCGAGGAAGGTTAGGGGATGATGTAGATGCTTTTAATCATATTCCATTAACTAGGTCTCGTGTGCTAAGTGCAACTTAGAAAATAATGCACCATTGCAGCAGAAATCGCATTTTGTGAGAGATTTTGTTGCTCCGATCAGAGGTGAGTTTTCCACAAAGGAGACATTGAGATTTTGGGAGATTTTGACCTCCACCTGCAAATTCCAGTATGTTATTTCTTGTCCTTAAGCCCGCACGTGCTGAAATGCTTTGACCTTTACTTTGAAATGTTTGTAAGCAGTGGAAATGTGGAAATTTGACAATCAAACCAGATTTAAATCTCCGTTTAAAAATGGCAGCATGATTAAAAAAGAAAAAAAATTACATTATCTACTTTCAAATAATAAAACAAAACTGAAAATAAAACAAAATTTAAAGTAACTCAAAATTTGCTGAAAGTCGTATTAATTGAACTATGGCATTTGATATCAACCGTTCTTATATCACTTCAATAGTAGATAGTACTAAAAGTGGTTAAATATTCAATGCCGGGGGGTGTACAGTTGTTAACTTTTATGAGGACATGGGCTACAAAAGAATAATCGTAGATGACAAATGCTCGAGCAAAAAAAGGTTAAATTCTTGAGATTCATCTGCTGATGTGCAGAATCAAACCTTACAGCTTGAAGATATAATGCATATAGAGTACTGAAGTCAGATCAAACGCTGAATCATCCGATAAATCCTTTAATACTATATCTCAACTCTTCAGGATTGAAAGATGAAGTAATCATTTGATTAGATTTTGTCGGTTTGCAACGGATCACCGTAAGTACAGGCATCAATATACACAACGGATACAGGAATCAAAGACCATTCGTCCCGATATAACGATGACTAAGAACCTCCCTTTGATTTATCACCAATCATCCCCCTCCTCCGAGTTCAGGTGAAGCATAATTGTACGGTGGTGCCGTTGTACTTTCCAAAGTTAACGGATGAACAACGAGACAAATTTTAGTCCATAACATGCCCAAATGATTAATAGCTAGGAATGTTAATATAGCAGAGCCCGACACTGCGGTCAACCAAAGATTTTCGTTAACTAAATTTGTATACGATCATAATATAATAAGTCCCTTTCGTCTAATCATATCGAACCATATATGAAAACACCGCTATAGAATCCGTTCTGATCGGTACTAAAGAATCATGAAAAACTATACAATGTTCTGAAGTACTTAATAAACTGCTTGTTCGCTATTTCATCACCTACTCGATGCCTTGTCTACATGGATAACCCTCCAACATGGATACCCAGCTATTATAAAAGTGCCTTAGATTTATTTTAACGACATCATTTCTGCTATGAATCTAAGTAAGATGAACGTACCAACAAAAATAGTGTCCCTTCCCGCAATCAACTGACTTCGGCAAGAGCGATTCTGACGACGAATAGCTCATAGCCCCTCGAATATTTTGAAGCTGCGGCAGCTTAACAGCTTGTCCACAACCTGGAAATGGGCACCATTTCAACTCAGGGTTACTTTCAACGAAAGCCTACAAAGAGAAAAAATGGCAATGAATTAATCTGTGGTCGGTACTCATGATTGGTTCTGTTAACAGGCCTTTCTTACGAGGGTACACACATTGTCCATTGCCATGTTTTGCAATATCAAGAGCGATAATGACGCTGCAAAAACGTCACGATTCTCAAAGCCTGAAATGTTTCCACAGGTAGCCTCACTTCACCCCAATGCCTCACTTCCGTTAGGAAGCATAGCTTCAAGTCAAGCAAAGGTATACAAATGTCACATGGCGCAAAACCATAAACAATTTCTATTATTTTCCTTGAAAAAATCCAGCCCATATCAATCACCATCACGAAATCAAGGTAAAGTGAGAAATTTAAATCATGGTTAAGGATAAAAAGGTATAATATGAAGGAGAAGGGGGGATGTAAAAAGGAAAATGCAGTGGAAAAGTTGACATTTTGACAGTTTGTCCGATTATTCCAACATACCTTTAAGTCAAATTGTAAATATCTCCTGGCCATCTCTCTTGATATGAGAACTTCTATGGTCTCCTACAATTACACGAAATACAGTTTGTTTTATAACTGTGGAGATTTAAGCTCTTGCATCATCAAAGTGCTATCACTTCGAACCATAATAGTTAAAACTATAAACGTGAATACTATTGATGCGGAGACATTTCTTAGCAATCAAAATGGGGTCTTGCGTAACAGACTAACAATTTGATCCATTTCTTACAAAGACATCTCTACAAAACTTACACACATTGACACAGGAAAAATGGCTTTGGCACCCATTGCAATAGCCGTTAAGCATTGGGCTCAGTATATGACAAAACCATCACATTAAAATCAGGATAATCTGAAACACAAAATCCGCTTGTAACTTTTCTTAATAGTGTATCTATAAATACAATCGTTATTTTCTGCAGCCTTCATATTGAATTATAGCTTTCTTTGAACTACGACATTTTGACTTGAACCCTCTAAATCCTTGGCAACGAATGTTTTCATTTGCAGATACCTTGCAGATCATGCTAGGGAGTTGAAAATGCAGATAGTTTTCAGATGTTTTCATTTATGTGCGTAAATACGTATAATTTTTTGCCCAGCTGCTCCTCATCTAGTTCTTCATCGGAAATACTACGAGGCTGATTTTTACAAAATGATCTGGGTACCGTAATCTAAGACTTCAAATTCAGTACTTACCACTGGTACCAGGATTTCGCAATCGAATCCAGGGCACTGGATATTTTGTGTACTTCCATCAATTATTTTTGAACTAAGATATCTTGTGGAAAGAAGTTGGACAAAGAAAAAATCATTCAAGTTGATGGGAGTTACCACAACTTAAGCCAATGGATGGCTAGATTGTAAAATCATATCAGAAAGAAATTAAGTGAAAAATAAGGGAGTAAAACAAAGCAGTGATTCCTAATAAAACGAAGATCACCTTGCTGCTGCTGATGATGATGATCATGGTGATGATGATGATGATGATGATGATGATGATGATGATGATGATGATGATGATGCTGATGATTATCATGATGATTATCATGATGATGATGACGATCATGGTGATATCATGATATTTCGCCTTAGCCGAGCTTAAAACTCAGTTATTAAGCATCATGGAGTATGTCTTGAATACAAAAGGACACACATCAAAGGAAAGAGAAAGTAAATACATCAATAAATGAATGCAAGAGTCAATGAAGGAACAAGTAGATAAAGTAATGGATTTTCCCACTTCAATTACAGCATTCAATAACATCCTGAACATTCGCTTGTATATATTTGGGTGACGCATCCTAACGTCAAAGATTGTTCGACACCAACTATTAGAAATTGCTATAATGTAGTGGGTCAATTAATACCTGAGGTTATTCTTCTTCACTACCGCACGCTCCTGGTACGACCTCTTAATGTTGGATTTATCTACATAACTGCATTGTGAGCCATAGACATGTGCTTCGTATGTTGGAACGCTTGCCTAGAGATCGCACGCTCCTCAAGTACTCTATATTACTAAAACTCACCTTTCCCAGCAGGCCTTGCAAAACGTATGGCCGCAAAGTAGATTTGGTGGTACTTGTAGTGGGGGGATAGGATCGTCACAGATGTTGCATTCCAACTACAAAGGAGAGATAAGACTTCACAAGTAAGATCGCAGTTTGGTAAATAATGCCTCAATAAAATCCATGAACAGTTACGGGGGTTTTGTGCCTCATGGGATGGCGCCAGATCTGCAAGATTCTTGGGGTAATGTAGAAAGCCACTTCCTAAAAATCTAGTTATAAAATGAGGAACCGCAATACAAGTTTCGAATATTTGCAGTCAGGTTGCGAAATAGTTGAAGAAGCAGAGACTTAGTGAAGAGTCACGCTTGCAAGAGATTTATATTTGGGCCCCTAACATATTTTTAGCACTCGTCAAAGACGTAATAATATGGCAATCAAAACCCTCCAAAATGGTAACTAACCCCAAATTTACACTAAACTATGGTGACCAATATGTAGCTGATATCCACTTCACAACTCTGCTTGTCTAAACCGCATGAAACATCTATAACTCCTCGATCTGGGAGGCGCGCTTTGAAGGAAACGTTACCATCCCCTTTGAAAAGCATTAAACTAGATCATTCAGTCAACATGATCCGTAAGGATAAACTTTAAAACAGCCAAACGAAAACAGTATGCTAGGTTACTAGAAAAAGGGCGGTCATGGATACCAGAATCATAACATCATAAATCTGGTCGATATTGATTGTAAAACATCGATTATAATACCTAAACAATTAAGAGTTCCTTGAGTACTGAGTGACAACTCGGTAAAGGATTCTAAACATTTAAAATGAGTATGAGATCACACGCGAATGACTTATGAGACTAAACATAAAAATCCGAAACTCAAAACGTATCCAAATGATAAAATTGGAAACAGATGAGTTTTGCTGTCCGTGTGTTGGTCTACGAAGGATTTAAATTTGAGATTTTCTGACCAAGAAATGCAATAAAAACATAGTGAAGTTGCTGTGTCATTTGAGATAAATCAACAAGATGGGCAAGAGAAATAAATTGTAAAAAAGTATATCGCGCACAAGAACAGAAGTGGAGCACTTTGGATACTACCATCACCGATGTCGCCAGACATGGTACCTAACGAGAAACATTTACGACGTCAAAGGCGACGTTTAAAGATCAACTGATGTTTGCAAATCTGGGCAACGAAAGCATGTTGAACTTACGCATTCTTGACTTTGATGGCAAGAAAAACTTACATACCCTTGATTTGATGGCAAGTTAAACTCACGTACCCTTGACTTTGAAAGCAAGTTGGATTTAAGTACCCTTGACTTTGAAAGCAAGTTGAACTTACGTACCCTTGACTTTGATGTATTCTGTCCATTTTTAACAGAAACTTGCAAACTATCGCTGCAATCCCTGAAATCAATTGGGTGTTCTACGACAAGAAAAAAGATAAGAGTGTACATACTTTATAATTCGGAGATTCTTTCAATAATTTCAAAAACAAACAAAAGACTATAGTAAAACAAAGTAATCTACTGTCCAAAGTATTACATCCCAATTAAAATGAATAAATTTGAAACTTTACAACAAGGAGAAGGCATGGTTATGGCACTGAGCTACTTACCATAACTAGAAATTTGACATTACCTTGCTCTCTAAATGAAGACTGAGATGCGGGGTCACTGCTTTACAAAGCAGGAGACCGAAAATGGGGAGAGGATAATGCATCAATGGTTGTTCAACCATCGAAACTAATACATCAGACTACTTAGTGTAAATACACGATTTTCTTTTCGCAAATACCTTGTAACAAACAACATGAGGCTCAAATCATTAAACAATCCCACGAAACCACTGCCACGCAACAATATTGCTTAACTGATGTTCTCCAACAAGCAACAGACCAAAAAATTCTGTCACTGCACTTACCTTTCGGCATACTCACTCCAGCTCTTTTGCATACTGCCGCTGCATCGTCCATCCAAGCCTCTAACAACTGCTCCCTGGACCAGGCATGTTTACGCAATAATGCCTCAGCTGTAAACAGTGGAACCTAAAAACAAAACGATAAAAAGATCACCTAGCAGTGTGTTCAGTAGTGTCTATATACAACCCAACATAGAACATATAGTCAATTTCATAGCAGGTACAGCTATTCTGCAGCAAGGATTCGTCATACCTTATGCAACACAATACATATTTAGCCCCTTTTCTAAAAGTAAATACACAAGCTATTGGTCCCACAGCTTCCTCGTCATTGTTCTATAACTTGGCTTCCAAGGAAAAGTAGCTTTGCACACTGAATGTTGAAATTAAACTACGACACCAGCACCCCTTTCAGACTGAACGTGACTCTTTCTTCGCGTCTTAGACTGAACTTTGTGAAAGATCTACCTAATGCTACTCTACCAGAGATTTACAACTTGATATACATCCCTTATTACATAAAGGTGCCTTGAAATACCCCACCTCTAGACTATACAAAATCATTATACACACACTTGCCATTAATTAAAGCTTAGACTATCAAATTAAAGAACCGTCAGATCGCTAGTTTGTAAGTTGAAAAAGCAACCCTGCTTTAATATGCAATAATCAAATTAAAAAGCTAAATTCAATGTGTCACTTGTTGTAGGGGTTTACCAATGTAACGCTGACGGTCACCTTTTACTCATGTGAGAACAAATCTTGTTTCATTTTCACAAAGCCAATTTTGAGATAAAGTTTGAATTAAAGTAAATAACAGACACTTATAATACAACAGTATGAAGTGTCTCCATATCAGAAGATTAGGGGTGCGCAACGGTAATACTATGATCAAACTTGCAGTAAGCTATCAACAGAGTTTTGGTAAAACCTTAAATCGTGGTTCTTAATAACAATGGAAGCTTGGACTCTAGTTCTTCACCAGGGGTATTTACAAAAAGTCATTCAGTATCCTTGAAATTGTTTGAGAATCGTATCAAAAGAAATGTTTTGATGCTACTCAATGTTTTTCAATAATTTACATCAATACGATGTACTCGAACAAATCCCGTCTATAAATCAAAATCAATGTCAATATCAACAATGATCTACTCTCGCTGCCAAGGGTCCATCAATGTTAACTCTACGGTGCCTGGAAATTGTTAGGTTGCTCAGTCAATTATCATTAGGATTCATTTTGAACAAAATTATGATGCCGTCAGTACTTTTCCTATTCAGAGCATAATATTTTCAAAAATTACATCGGCATGTAACCATAAGATATTGCACATTTGAAAAACATGAATTTTTTAATCGAATTTTCACAATTTAATGTTATTTATGTCGTGAAGTTCGTTAGTCCTGCCATCCCCCATCCCCTAAGGCTTAAATTGGATAAAAGTAATGATTGTAATTACCTTCAGCATGTCGGATGTTTCCACGATTAACTGGTCCTTGACTTCTTGCAGATCTTGCGCTCCAAGACCGGAGTACTTGAAGAGAAATATAAGAAAAGTCATACGAACAAAAGATCGGATCGGATATGGATTTAGTATTTATTAGATAGAAAAGTTGCTACGTTTCAATGGAATTGTTACTCATAAATTCTTACTTGCCTTACAACGCCATGAAGAGCGGGCGTTTACCTTTCTACATGTTCAAGCCCTTTGTCAATCAGGCAATTTCCACGGGTTTTGTTGTATTTATACAAAGTATCTTCCAAAACTTCCCATTTTTTCACTCCAACAAAAAGAATCATTTTATTCCTTTGTTCTCAGTTGGTAGAGAACAAGCCAAGAATACAAGAGTCACAGGTTGGAGTCCTGGTGATTACTGTTTCTTTAATACCTTTCCATTATACGAAAACAGAAATCTCATGTTATCACATTATTGGGGGAAAAGCGATGAAAAAGAGCGAAACCAAGATGCAGGCCTAACTAAGGGTCTAATAAAGTAAGAATTCAGGGATAGTGAAAAGAAGGCAATAGACAGGGAGCAGGAGGATCCTTACCAAAACAAATTTTATAGAGAGAATCAGGAAATACACTAATAAGAATTTCCAAAGCATTTTGGAGGGTTGTCAGGGCATTATGAACACCCATGTTTCAGCATAAAGCCGAAATAACTTGTAACAACACGACAGACGTCAAGCTTAAGAGTAGTACTACAAGAACGACAGTTAGTTATGATTTCATTCGACTTTTAAAAAGAGCATGTAAGTGCATCGAAAATGGAAATACATTGGTATTTTAAGGTTTTGATTTACTCTACATCTCCGCTTACCTCTTGATCTTCAGCAAGTAATCCAATGTATTGTCCAGGAGATTCTTCCTCGCAGATCTAGGTTGGTCATGAACATAGGAAAATTACTTTCTACTCGATTAAATGCTACAAGTTTCTACGGAAATGTTTTTGAAAGTTGGAACATGCATGCAGTTTTCGAGCATATTGCTGGACACAAAAGAGAGACGATATTCTCAATATCGGAATACGGCAAAAATGCAAGCACTTTTGGAATCCTCTGACCCACTAAGGAATGATTTTACTTACTTCCAAAATGTAGTAGTAGGTTCAAGTGCCTTGTCAACGAAATGCTTTAATTAAGTTGATACTAGATCAAATTTTTCAAATTCCATATTTTGGTCCTCCGTTTAGATAATATCCTCTGATAATATCCTCCGTTTAGATAATATGCACTTCAGCATCACTAGTCTAGCAGAAAGCATCATGATTGCATGGAAACTTAAAAAAATATTTTGTCTTTATTGTTTGTTTACTTGCACACCAAACCAAAGAAACATAGCATTATACAGCACTCTAATAATTACTCGTAAGCCTATGAAATTCTGATAATGTACCCACATATGAAAATGATTGTCAGCGAACTATGGATGAGAAACTCGTAGGGACACGTGAAATTGAATATATCATAAGGTTGGTTTCAGTGAGGAGTGACACAACAGTACACTATGGAAGTCATGTTACTTTCTGCAGAAAGATATCTTAAATATCGCATATTACGATGGTTGGGAAAGGAAAGGGTGGGTAGATTGTAAATGGTCTATACTATCATACTAAATAACTGATACCAGAATGACGAGAAAGGTTGATACTTTGCATGATGTTGCTTGCTACGGCACTGTTTGTTGTTTTGAAGCTCTCTTTTACATAGCAGATCATTCTAAACATTTGTTTGGGTCAAGAGATTGGTTCATTTCAATAAGAGTTTCCCATTAGCACCTGTGCACTATTGCCTACAATGCACTTCACAGAGTAAGCACAAAAGTATCAAGTGTAACAACCAGTTTGCTAGATTAAAGGGCATTCATGTCACACTGAGACAAACAAAACCTACCCTAGTTAGTAACTTATGAAATACGAGTAGTTATGATGATTGCAACTAAGCTAAAAACTCAATTTGTACCAAAAGAATGTGGAAAGAAAGGGTTGTTACACAAGTCCCCAAAATAACACAAATGAACCTAAAAAGTCGATGATTATCTATTCGTAGCTATAACTTTACACATTGAAATTTACATGTTAATTACAAGAAAAGTTGTAGCTACAAACATTTCAGTGACTTCAAAACTTTAATTAAGGTGCAAAACTAACTGAAGAACAAGAAAAGATGGTTTTGAACAACAGTGGAGCTGCATTATGCAGTCATGAAGTGAAATACATGATGAGGAAGTTGAACTGTGTGACTCCCATGGGGAAGTTTTATAAATAAGGTTATGTCATAGTAATTATTTCCAGGCCCTAATCTTGCCTACATAAACACCATGGCTGATAATATAAACAAGTAATTTGTCCTTCCCAATTCTCATCTTTCCTGAAATCCAGAACTAAAATAAATCCTACCTTTGGAAGTACTGGAGGAAATATGGGGAAAAGCCAATTCTTGGAAAATATCAACAATGCAAGACTGTGAGTCACTAAAAAAAGCAGATGTCATACCGTATCACTGAATACCATCTTGGATTCCAAGTAAGCAGCAATTGGACCATTCCTACACTGCTCTGCAATGTCACAAGCTGTAAATCCATCTATGTCCTCTTGGAATAGCGGACATCGATATGTAACTAACGTCTACAATCAAATACAATCGAGCATTGGTGTGTTATTGCAACACACAAAGACAACAAAACATACTACTACATACAATCTACAAATTACCAGAAACAACCATCTACCATCAACCATCGCTTTGCTTGGCATTTGTTTTAATTTAAATTATCTGGTATTAGTATTGATAGTAGTAGTCAGCTGATATGTCTGTTGGCAGTTACTATATTTTGGTTGCGGAGCTTTCTTCTGTAGTGGAATCTTATTGAAACTCACCACAGTTGATCTACTGATGTGTGTGTTTGTGTAATTTCCTGCCAAGATAGTCAAGAGTATCTTTGTACATTACATTTACTACACAGGGAATCCTTGTCTCTGTTATTTGTTCATCAATACATTACTTGTTTCACTCTGGCTCTTTACTGCTCTGGTATTGAGTAGCAATGTAGGATCTGCTCTGCTTCTGAATGCCATTGATATATATTAAACTCAGTAACCAAGAGATGCTTAAAATTGTTGGCGGGAGGGGGGTGAAATGCTAACCACAGTCTTATTTTTCTCCTATCTTTTCAATTTTGACTGAAAGATTCTCAGTCTCAACCTCCAACAAAGAATAAGAAGCTGAAGATAGCTGCTACAATCATGGACAATGAAATATGAAAGTTTCCCCAACCCCCGCTCCAAAACATTATTCAGTTTGAAAACGAGCATTTTGGGCACTTGCATGTCAGACCTCCCAGCTGCTAAGCGGAGAGGTCTAGAAAACAAATACTACCAGACCTGGACACCCCTTTCATGTGGCAAGTGTCTTGCATGATTTGCTCCATTTTCACCAATATTTAGTAAAAGCTTAACTTCTATTTGTCCATGATTGTAGCTGGTTGATTTGAGTTTCTTCAATTCTAGACATTCCTTCAGTCAGTTCGACAGCAGAAGGCAATGCAGGTATAATACATGTGGGTGTGAAACATTCAAAAGGCACACAGGCTGTATCTACCTGCAAATGACAGAGTTAGCACAACAGCTTCACCTTTGCCTGATCAGATTGCCTTTGGTGTTGCATCATTGCTAATGTGATGTCACACAACAATAAATGAGTCTGTGCTGATGGAATTAAAATTCCACATAATTTGGACACTTTCTCATGCATAGTACTTTGCTTTTGGAATAAATTTCCTTTGCCTCAGTTCTAGGTCAACAAAATTCTTTTATTAGATCTGTTAAACAACTTTCTTTGCTTCACCTTACAATGATGCTCAAGTATATTTTATACTCAAAACTCCAGATAAAAAGCTAGCGCATGAAGTATATCACCAACAGTGAGGATGAAGATGGCAGTCTTCACAAAATGAAAATGAATAACTTTTTTGTAATTTCTCATGTCTTCATACTAAAGATAGAGATGCAGTGATAAATTGGCATCAAAATATTAAAAGTAATAGAAGATATTGATGTAGTGCTCTTCAATGATTGATCATAAATCAGGCAAGAACAAAGTCATTAAAAAATTAAAAGATTACTACAAAATTTGGCAAGATGGTCATTCAGATTTCTCAAAAGTTTAACATTAAGTATTTTAAAACAGAAAATCTTGGAAATCCTACTGAAAAATTGTGACGAGCTTTATTAAACTTATAACTTGAAATTTAGTCTTGTTGTGTTTCATCAATTCTCATTAACATGCCCCTGTTACACAAGCAAGCAATTGCACAATATCATTTTACCTGTGTACTATAAAACAGCCCTGATGCTGCCGCACAGTGAAGAGCTGTCTGGCTTTTCTAGAGAGAAAAAGACCAAAAAGATATATGATAGTATTGGAAATACTTTTAAAGGCATCCTAATAATTGCAGAGACCAATAATACTGTGCCTCCCTCTCCTATCCAAAATGTTAAGAAGCCTTCCCTCTCAAAAACTGATAAATGCATTTGCAAACAGGTGGAAAAGTTAATGACACACAAAAAATTGCAAGACTTTTTAAAATAAAGCTTCAAAATTTAGCATTGCATAGGAGCTGCATTGACCATTTTCACATCCTTACAAAGTGTACCAGAAGGTTTGATTGTTTATTACAAAAAGAAACGATCTCTATATATCAATGAAGCCTGGTTCTCATCATAAAAATGGACATTATAGCATTGAAAGTATATGTATAAAAAGTTTCTTATTCGGACTGTAGTATTAATCTGTAGCCACATTTTGGTAATATATTCTTCCTTGAAAGTGGCATTACGATGACACACCAGATACCAATGATTTCATTAAAATTGACTAGTTTCTTCTTTAAGAAACTTCTTTTGATTTAATGTTTCAAAACAAAATAAAGTATATTGTCATCGACATCATCATGATCATCCCCATCGTCATCATCATCATCATCATCATCATCTCCTTTTAGTGTTGTGTATTCCCTTGATATAAAATATTTGTGCATACAAATATAATATAAAACTCGGGATAAAAATCAAGGTCCTATCACAACCCTAAAGACCGGTATTTCTTGAATATTATAACAATAATTTCTATTCAATGGCATCAGGTGTAAGGTTTCTCATGGCTCAAATAGATAGTTGCATTTTAATGGACAGGGTGAGAGCACAGCTGCCTTGTATTGAAGGATACAACAAGGGGACCCCAATCAGCATTGCATGCATAAAAGTAATGTGGTCAAATTACAAGGTTGAATTTTCTGTTAAAATAGAACAAACCATGTAAAGGACCCCTCAGTCATATTTTGCCATATCTCTAGAATCTGTAACAATTTCTACATAGAAATCATCAAGACAAAAAAAGTAACACAATGGAACTTAACTGGGTCTATTGTTATATTGAGTCTAAAACCCACCAACTAATCATCAAATAAAATTGCACCTCTCTAAGAAAACACCAATCGTGAGTTTGGCTGATTGTCACCTAGTTTTGTTGCATGGCCAATGTACACATACATGTACACAATGTAAACAAACTTTACAAGTTGACTATATCTTTAAGTATGGCTCTTTGTTATCAAAGTAAAGGATGAAAATTCCTAGCATCCAAAATTATGTAAGCAGCCAGGAGATGTTTAGTCACACACGAAAAAACTTTCAACACCTTATAATTGTCCTTGCTACCTTGTGTGTAGAAAATCATCAGAATGGAAAATGAAGAGGAGAGAACAAAACATATATCCACTTGTGTCTTAAAAAGAACCAACAAATTTGGAACTGCCGAATTTTTGTTGTCTTTAGCCAACCAGTGTCCAGATGAGGGCTTTCTTCCTGTAAAGAAAATTCCAAAAACTGGAAAATCTTCCTAAAACGATTAAATATACACCAATGGTACTTTTCACACACATAAATGAATGTGTAAAGGAATCTTCTTACCTTGTTTAATGCACCCATCTTGACCTGTTCCTCACAACCATCTGAGCTTGGACCTCCCCTCCATTTAAGAAGTAGATACAAACAGTCCATACGTCTCCTATCAGCTTTAGGCACCATACCACCACACACAGTTGTTAGTGAATGAAGTGCAGTATCTCCACTGGCATTTGTTTTGTTAGGATTACCACCTCGGAGGAGGAAGTCACGAAGTAGTGACTTCATAGCATACTTGCACACATAATGCAAGGGTGTATTATGTTGAGCATTCTCTCCATAGGATGCATTTGGATCAAGGGCCTCACGAATGTCCGGATGCTGGACATACAACAGGCAAGCTGAGACCTCATCACCATTTTGCAATGCTTTTTTGAACTTTGTTGTGCTGTTACCCATTCAAAGATTTGCAGTTTAACAACTACAAAAATAAAATAGTAACATTCTATATTATTGATGATGATAATTCTGAAGGAATTTTCATAATATACACATTCTCATCTAAGGGGCTTTGGTTTTGGATCACACCTCCATTTGCTTAATTTGCATGCTACAAACAGTACTTAAGGTCCTTAATTGCTTGTTAAAACCATCTTTTTAAGTGGTTCAAAGAAGAATAAACAATTAAGAAACTCAAGCCAATACGATCTACACCCAGTTTCAATTCCAGTAATGAAAAGCTTTATTTAGCACAGTTAAAGGGTCCACCCAGTCTATGTGAAGGAAACTGGGGAGACAGAAACTCTAAAAGTCCATGAGATGGACTGTGCCTGTGTTTGAATGGCCCTGCCTTCTCATGCCTGTGTCACCCTGATTTTACTTGAAAAACATGTGAAAGGGGAGGGGGGCAAGTAAGTGTAGTGTAATCAGCCACTTACACTCTAATTCACTAAGTAGGTCCCTAAGCTGATCAAAAGGTTGAGCACTCATGTTGGTATCACTTGTAGAGTTCTTCATCATCAGTCTTCAACCAAACTACTAGCAGAAGCCCACTTTGTGTCACAACTCCCTAAAACAAGCAAGTATTGCCCTTTTTATAAAATAATATAAATAAAATGTTAGTATTCCCTTCTTCCTGGTGACTCTTTGCATAACTACATAGTAACAAAATTGTCACAGCATCTCTTAAACCACATCCACCTATCACTCCAACAGTGTGAAACACTTTCCTGATGCCCTGTTGGTGTTCAACCATATATGTAGCACATGCTGACTCATGGAAATCCTCCAATCTCTGTCTTGGGCCACTGTCCTTTATAAAATCCTGAAATGTCATCCTTTTCCTTATACTTGGCCTTCAACATTCTATCTCACATTCAACTGCAAACCTGAATAGACCATCATGTCTCAATACATGACCTATTCAGTTCTTCTGCTTGCTCTAGATTACATTCAATGGTGACCTTTCACTCCTATGACCTGCAACACTTCTTTATACCTATGACATTCTGTCAACTTATTCTTTAAATACTTCTCCAGAACCACATGTCAAAACTTTCCAAGCCTTTGAGGTTGGCTTTCCAGAGCACTTGTGCTTCTAAACCACACATCACAATACTTGAGGATAAGGATTCAACTGGCCCCTTCTATTCATGCTTAATTTTTTAGTAGGGCTATGTGTATTGAAGGAGTTGTCTTTGCTATTGCTATCCTTGACTTTAAGTTTCTCTTGCAGTGACCACTCATTACATAAATTTCTACCCAAATACTTGAACCAAAAAACCTATTACAGATATTTCTCCTATTAATCAACATACTCGCCTTACTCCAGTATCTATTTACAATGTTCATGCACTTGTTTCCTTGATATTGATGTTCATAACATACTCTTCTACAACATAGTTTAGCAGGTTCATCTTAAATGTTATGTCACTTGTGAACAAAACATTCCAGCAGGCTCTTTCTCCTTTTCTAATAGGCAGCTCTATTTTGGGGGGGATTTCAATTCAAGCACTTCCAGTACAAAAATTCCAGTAAAAAAAATTGAAAGTGATCTACAAATTTCATGCCAAAAATCTCCTAACTATTCTAGACCTCTGATGCCTTCACTGTTGTAGTCTTAAATGTTTTCCAGAGGACGAAGCATTGGAAAAGCTAGGCACCTCTCTCTTTCTCTTGGGTAATATATATATATATATATAAAACCTTATAAAAACAGAACTCGATACATTGCTAAAAAGATATAAAAGACTAAAAACAACAACTTGTGTAGCTAGTAAGCTTTCGAAACTTAACGTTTCTTCATCAGACCTAGATGACCTAGGTCTGA
>JAAAKL020006483.1:0-15327 GCA_010016065.2 Carybdea cf. marsupialis auct. non (Linnaeus, 1758) | reverse complement strand
CATGGTGCTGTACTATTCAGCCGTCGACATTGTTGGCAAAATGCTCGATAGATGGCCAATTAAACGATCTTATAATCCAAATGATGACCAATATAGGTTGATTTCGTCTTCTGTATTTGATATTTGGTTGACAATGCAGAATATCTTATAGTATTGATTCCAAGTAAATGTCGTTGTAATCGTTTTACAAATATAAAGTTATTCTAGGCTTTCATGGTGCTGTACTATTCAGCCGTCGACATTGTTGGCAAAATGCTCGATAGATGGCCAATTAAACGATCTTATAATCAAAATGATGACCAATATAGGTTGATTTCGTCTTCTGTATTTGATATTTGGTTGACAATGCAGAATATTTCACAGTATTGATTCCAACCGGACTGTGGAACATTAGGCAGCTTTTATGCATTATATAAAAAACAAAGTACCTATTTAGTCCTGTAATGCTGGGTGGCAGCAGAGATGTTATAAATGTTATACATTTTTGTGTTGTCAGTTATGTGTATACGGATCAAAGGTACATTATGTTATAGTTATTTGCAAATATAATGTATTTTTAAACATTTTTCATAGGGAGTACAAGAACTAGTGCTTGACTTGAAAAGGGGTGAAAATAAGAGGGCAAGCTAGGAATCACTGTTTAAGGGTACAAGTAGAATTGAAGAGGCCTGATCAAAGGAGGCCAGCTCCTCAGCTCTCTTTATAGAAGGACCCATTTTAAACATAAACCTAACAGTTTATAAAGTACTCAAGTACTTGCACTTCCATACGTTTTGCTAAAAGACTCGAACCGGACCCCAACCAGTTTAATCTGGCTCCGAAAGAATATTATATTTTGAAGCAGTAAAGTACTACACGTGTTCTATTAAAACTGACTTGAGTCCAAATGTTGTCCTTACAAACATCTAAAACATGTGCGTGACCCCAATGGATTGTTTCTCTACTATGATCAGAGAAGCAGTAACCGGGGGACTCTGTGAGCACTTGCACCCCCCTCCCCAATTTTGTGATAAAATGAAAACGCACCTGTTTAGTTTGCAAATTGTTCCTTTGGGCATATTTTTCTTGTAAAAAATGGGGTAGACTATCCCTTTCAGTTCAAGGTTTGGTTGTATTTCAATTGTGTTATTGTCGTTTGTTTGATTGTTTGATATAAAGACAAAAAACCTTTGGAATTTTCACATTGTTTTCTGCTATTGACCACGTCATCCACTCCTACATCAGACACATATTAAAGTGCTTTTAGTGAGAAAAATACCATTTAATTGTAGTGGTCTCCCCTCCCCTTCCCGTTTTAAGATGTCTTCTACGTCCCTAAATATGATACTTGAACAATGAATATCACTAGGTTGGTTTATACCATTTAATAAATATTTTCGGTGTTTCATGCAATTGCATATTGTCATGTGTTTATTTCCAGATATAAATGAATGCTTAATCAACAACGGAGGATGCAGAACTGATAAAAAGGCTAGTTGTGTTAATTTCCCAGGAGCGTTTTACTGCGATTGTCCATCTGGTTTCATCCTTAAAGATAACAATGACAAGGAGTGTATGGGTAAGTCGAATATAAATTGTAGTCTAGCGCCAAATGAGAAACATGATGTGGCATCTTGACAATGTATGAATCTCTCATAAATTTTCTTGACGTGCCTTAGCATGACTTTCGTGGGAAGCACAAAATGAAGGAACTCCAAGATATGGTGGAAATTCTGTAACTATTTATCGATCAAGAAATAAATGTTTCCATCATTTCTACATTATTTTCATTTTCATAGAAGTTATCACGAATAGCTTGTTCATATTTGTAAAATGGCCTTTGCAACTCTTGAAATGTTTAGCCCACATGTAATATAAAGTACACGTTGATAATCTTTCATTGGTATTAATTGGTTATGAACGTTCATGCGTTTCACGTAGCATCGCAATCAGTAGTAAAAATATCATACTTCGTTTGCCTTGTTATCAGATTTCAATGAATGCGGAGTTAAAAACGGTGGTTGCGAACAGATGTGCAATAACACAAGTGGAGGTTACAACTGTGAATGCAGAGCTGGTTACGAAAGAAAACCAAAAGATAAATATGGTTGCCAAGGTACAGTTTATGCCATCAATATTCCTTTATTGTATTGGTCTAATACATGGACAAAGGGAAATATGCAAATCTCAATGGAGCTACCTTGTAACTGCTTATTAGTTTCTTTATCACATTTTTTAATCTCGGTAGCATAGATTTGACACACGTGATCCAAGCCTCAACAAATACGGCGAAACAATGTTGGACAAATCGGGATTGAGCACAGAGAGCCAAAATTGATAAAAGAGCTTGTTCCTTTTCCTTTTTCTTTCCTATTTTCTTCTTTTTAATTCCAAGTAGTAAGGAAAAAAGGAGACATGTACATGTTGGCTACACGATTGAATGAATCCAACTTCAACGTGATTTAAAAAAACTGCCAGGACATGGCAAGAATCGTTGGGGACCGAAAAGACTGCTATGAGCGGCCATTCCGTTTAATCGGTCGTGCTCAAACTGCTACGATAAAGTAGCAGAAGCACTGAAGCGTCTTTGAGAAAAGCATCGTTTGGGGGAGGTAGTGGCAGTTCTCAGGAGATGCAAGGGCAAAGTTCTCAAGTGAAGAAGACTTAACCTTGTTTTAACATAGATTCGTCGTGTTGTCCTTTACCAATCATTGACGTCTGCAGGTGATAGCCCGTATAGTTGAAGCAACGTTGTCTACAGCTAGAGGCGGAGGATAGGTATAAAAGGGAGTACTTGCATACGTATAGAAAGCCTTAACCACTTAAAAAGAGGAAGGAAGATTGGCTAAAATTTGGCCTAGCTCTATTCTTTGCCACATGATCATATTATCATTGGGCTCCTTGTACCTAAACGTTCTCTGCAACCTGATCCTTATTGTATTCCCTCTGATGATACGCCTTTTTACCCCTCCTTTGAAAATTTTCTACGGACACTAACCATTGAAAGCTTTGTTATTTGCCCTTGGGGGATAGACAGAAAGGTATTGATGGTTTTAAACCCTTCAGAGTAAGAAACTTCGTTCCACTTGTTTATTTCACTTGGTTATACAACAGCTCGTGTCTATTACAATACTGAATTATTTATATTGAAATCTTTTCACAATATTATCTTTGACTTCAGATGTGAATGAATGCAACACAAACAACGGTGGCTGTAATCAAAAATGCACTAACTACATTGGTGGTTATTTCTGCTCGTGCAAAGTAGGATTCAGACTGCAACTAGATGGTAAAACATGCGAAGGTAAGCAACTGTTCTTTTATCATTGATAATGAATTTTTTAAATCAGCCTGAAACAGTTTCTTTCCACGATGCACGGCCCTTGACAATCCGTCGACGGGGATTTGGCATTTAGGTATGATATGTGTACAGTTGCGAAAATAACATTCCATCATAATCATACACATGAAGATAACTCTGCTTATAATAGTAATAGGCTTATTGCACCAGATGCAAACCTACGACGGTTATAACATAGGCAAAAAGTATTGTAGATTGAACAAATTAGAAGTTGAAGGACAACATTTTCATAGAAGATATCCTTGATGAAAATCGTAGAACTTCTAGACTCGTTTTAAATACGTTCTTATGCAAACGAGTCTACAAAGCAACTGGAATGCCAGGATTCGGTTCCTAAGGTTTCTAAAACGTTTTCTTAACCGATAGGTTCTATTGTGGATAAAATTCAGTACTTCTGTAATTATCGGGGAGAGGGGGGTATGGAGTAACTGCCTTTGGACAGACTGACTGCCTACGTTCTTCCACGGGTAAAATTTTGTGACACGGAGCGGAGCTGGTGAAGGATTTTGGAACAAATCTCGTGGATAGAAAAATGGAATACGCTGTCAACAGAGTTCACCTTATTCAGTTGATGGAGCAAGCGGCCCTGTTACGTAGGATCAGGACTTTTGCTGTAGGCAACACATTTTCTGTTTCTCGAGTATCTCTTCAAATCTGATAATTCTAGACTCTTTTTCCCGAGAATACTGTGAAACGTTTCGTCAGTTTTTGACATATTGGTAGACCGGATGACAGTTCTCACTTGGTCAAAGGGCATGGCCGATAGACACTAGTTGACAAATTTTCGTAGGGCTGGAGATCGATATCCATCCCTGCATTATTAGTAGCTAATGTTGGGATTGAAAAATTTCGTAACTTACTTTGCCTTCAATAGAGTTCACCTACAACTTTGGACTATGAAATATGAAAGTTTCCCCAAGCCCCGTTCCAAAATATTGGTCAATTTGAAAACGAGCATTGTGGGCACTTGCATGTCAGACCTCCCTGCTGCTAAGCGGGGAGGTCTAAAAAGCAAATAATATCAGACCTGGACACCCCTTTCATGTGGCAAGTGTCTTGCGTGATTTGCTCTATTTTCATCCAAATTTAGTAAAAGTTTAACTTCTATTTGTCCATGATTGTAGATTAGCTGGTAGACCACAAAGCACTATTATATGGGTCATGGGTTGAAATCCTTTTGGTGACACTTCGTTCTCTGGTATTGTTTTAAAACTTATTGGCAACCATGAAGCTAGTCTTATTTCATAGATAACAAGGACAATTGAGTTTGATTCTGCAATCGAGCAGCATCTATTGTATAATCGTGAATGTACAAATGACTTTTCTATTTCTAAGTTTTCTGACATACATCAGGCTCGATCTGATTTCCATCTGCGTGTCCTTGAGGCTATTGATATTAAGAGATAGATTCAGAGCTTTTCCACCAGAAAGAGTTCGTACTAGATGTCAGTTTGATTCCGAGTACATCCGCATCTCTCATCCAATCAAAACGTTTCGTGCCATAATTTCTATCTTGTTAGCATTATTCTTATGACGTAAGGTTCTGATGAGCATCATGCTAAATAAGTCTCAAATTTTGTACGACAAATAACTTATTTCATAAATAATCTTATGAGCTTCAGAAAAAACGAAAACAAATGGGAATATAGAGATTGCACACACAATGGCAACTGTAAGAATAAAGAGGTCACTGAACGCCTGTAGAGAAACGTGCTGATATATGAAGGTGGTGTTGGTGTCTGGACAACACGCAAAGAAACAAAATATTTAGAAACGACTGATGGTACTAACAATTAAGACAGATGACTCAAACAGAAATTAAACTGAAAAACAGCTAGGAGGAATTTGAAATCGGGCAAAGCATTAGCAAGTGGATGATAATCGGAAAAACCATCTAATGCAAAGGTAATAAACCTACCAAACTAAGGGAACTGTCTACACTATTGTAGTATTTAATGATTTTTCTGACCACAGAGAAATTTTGCGTAATAATATTCCCTCCCTTTCTTTTTTCCTTTCATACTTCTTATAGAAATTTATTGTCCAGTCTTGAGAGCTTTACCGTATTTAACTGTGACGCCATCCGAGCCTTGTTTGAATCCATTCGCAAACATTAAAATCACGACGAAATGCACATTTGAATGCGGCACAGGTTATGAGATGGCAGAGAATCAACTCAAGGAGAGCATTACTTGTCAGGCCACTGGTGATTGGAATAAAGCGTCACCGTCATGTACCCGTAAGTCGCACAACCAGTTATTGATACCGATGTATTAGTGGAGCCTATATGTCGTGTTTACTTTTTGTTTCTACTTCTTTCAATGTAACTGAATACCTGAAGGTGGCAACCCTGCCTTTTGTTGAGCGAAGGATTACAAAAATTACCTTTCTACAAGCAGAATAAACAATTTCTCCACCCCTTTCATATTACATACAGGCTCTATGTGTTCTCAGGGATGTGAGACAAAGATTCATTTTAAGTACACAATTGTTTTGTATTCCCTGTTATCTTAATGTTTCTTACTATTAAGAAAACTTTAACTTGCTTATTACACTTGCACTCTGTTCAGTGACTCCCTATATGTTCCCATCTACGATGTACCTGGCTTTGATATAAGTGGAGGAAAGTAAATTAATATTTGTTGTATTTATGGTAGTAAGAGTGGCATGAACATTACTCTGGAAAAAGGAGTTTCGACACCAATTTTGTTTTAAACGAGGTGATAGTAGTAGTAGTAGTAGTAGTAGTAGTAGTAGTAGTAGTAGTAGTAGTGGTAGTAATGGTAGTAATGGTAGTAGTAGTAGTACTAATAGTAATAGTAGAAGTAGTAGTAGTAGTAGTAGTAGTAGTAGTAGTAGTAGTAGTAGTAGCACTAATAGTAATAGTAGAAGTAGTAGTAGTAGTAGTGGTAGTAGTAGTAGTGGTGGTGGTAGTAATGGTAGAAGTAGTAGTAATAGTAGAAGTAATAGTAGAAGTAGTAGTAGAAATAGTAGTAGAAGTAGTAGTAGTAGAAGTAATAGTAGAAGTAGTAGTAGTAGTAGCAGTAGTAAGTAGTAGTAGTAGTGGCAGAAGTAGTATTATTATTGGGAGTAGGTTTAGTAGTAGAAGGTAGCACTTGCAACAGTAGTACACAGGCACTGTTACAGTAAGAGGTCATTTTATCCAATTCACTATTTTGTGGACGTTTCATCTCCTTTCAGCTGTCAAATGTCCGTCGCTTTCAATACCTACCCATGGTGGTGTAGTTCCTGCAAACTGTCACACGGGAAAACGTGAATTTGGTCAAAGATGCGTCCATTACTGCAAGCATGGTTATGGTTTAAAGGGACCAGCTACAAAGTATTGCCAATCCAATAAACAGTGGTCCAGCAAAGCACCAGTGGAATGTGTGAAAGGTAAAATAACTGATTCTGATTTAGTGTTCACCATTAAAACAATACCTATATCATACCCATAGCTGGAATCTTTACACGTTTAGATATTTAGTGGTTTTTTATGGATTGAGCGTCAGTTGTATGTCGATAAGATTTTAATTTCTCAATTGCGAACCAGCAATAATTAACAAGCAAAAGCTTATAGAACGAATCTCCGACTAAATACTTTCTACTCGATTGATATCTCCAGCGTTTTTATGCCCTTAAAAGATCATCAGGGTTGTCAGTATTTCTGAAAAAACTTGAAAACAGTATTAAGTCCTGAAAAAAATTTAAGGCCTTGAAATGCTTCGGAAATAGGTTTTGTAAAATTTTCATAAAAATCGTAGAAAGTTCAATAAACAATTTCATTTGCTTTTCTACATTGTCAATAGACATGCGTTTTGGTGGAATATATTTCAAAAATACGTTATAAAAGATATTCTTGTAGTCATTCGATTGTGTGTGAGGAAGTGATGACGGTTGTCTAAATATTTGTAAAATTCGTTCTTGTACATTCTTGGAGAATGTCTGTAAAGTAAAAAAGAAAGTTTCCGGCTATCACGAAGTCATTTTTAACTAATGAAAGTGCTTAGTAGTCCAATGCTTTATCTTACCAACCCTCCACGAGGCACTTTTGAATTTTTAAAATTTGCACAAGCGATGTTGAGACATTCAGGCTGATATATCGGTTTTTATCTATTTTTGTGAAGTTTTCATATACAACCGTGGCGATGTACGAATGTGTCTTCCCCTATGTAACATGTTGAGAAACAAAGTTCTCCAAGTATTGAAGAAAGGTAGCCGTCGTAGTCGCTTTTATGTGCCATGAAGTAAATTAAGTTCATTGAAAGGCGCCCTGTTACTAAAATTTAACCAAGCTGTCACTTTACGGCTGATAGAATGTCACAGAAACAAATAGTAAAAGTATGATGGGAATAAAAATACATGCAATATGATATAAAGACGTTTGTAAAAATCTGAGAGCAATAGAAAATTATATTCTATACTTCTAAAATAAAGCAATTAAAACACCTCTACAATTGAGTATGAAAGGGGTTGTACTGAGGAAATTTACAATACCTTTTATTCATAATGAGCCCTACATATAGTGCATATACGATAGATAGATGTTTTGCGCACTACTTAATTTTGCTAATCTTCAACCCTCCTGTTGCACAATTCTCATTTGCCTTGCCTTTTTATCCTTTTTCTTTGTTGCCAATAGTAACTCTTCCGCCATATCTCAATTGCCCAACGGACCTCATTGTTAATCTCCCCCAAAATAACGGATCGATGTCCTTAAGAAAAGACTACCGTGTACCACAGACTAATATGAACATCACAGAAACATCACCAGCCAATGTTGGCCCCAATTATGTGTTTAAGCCAGGCACGACGACTGTGGTTTATCATGCAATCAATGAAAAAGGAGTAAAGCTCAGCTGCAGTTTCTCGGTGGTGGTACAAGGTAAAGTGGTAACGATATTTTACATTTCATGACTAGGCAAATGCTCTTACATTGTGAGTGGTTAAGCTTCGAGTCAAAGATTGAATTCCAACCAGACTAGATTATTTTGATATTCCCAGAACCACCGACGGTTGCTAGTAGGTCTGTGGCTAAAACAAGTATGATTGTTACTTCTCATATTAGCTACAGAAACGCATGTCTGGTTTGGTAATAAAGGCTACGGCTTTACAACCTCGATGTCAATTATTAATATATTGCAAAAATACCATTGACCATCAAAACTTTAAAAAAAGATTTCAAATAAATTAAATATAGAACTGAATATACTAAACTGAATTTAGAAAACGTATTTACACTTAATTGACATGATCCGTGTCGATTAAATCTTTTTATCATAGGTGTTTTTGCACAGAGACGCTTAAAATTGTTTAGGGCATGAGTGTAGATTTTGGGGGATGTGGGAGCAACAGCAGCTTTACCCCCTAACTTTTGGGCCCAGAAATGTCAAATTTTTCGCTTTTAATCCTTTTATCCCCCCGACTTGCTTACAGCGATATGCGCCCATGGTTTCTTCCGAGGTTATTAATGACGTCATCATTAAAAAGACTTGTTAAAATAATACTCCAATACAAATTTGATGAAGATACAGAAAGTTTTAAATATAGCATAGTCGTTCATAAAATATCAGGAAAAATATAAATCTGTAATCATTTTACTCGTTTTCCCGCATTATTGGGTAAAGTTAAAGGGAATGCAGTTGCACCTCTCTATAGTGGGATGGAGTTAAGCAAATCTGTTAGAACAGGAATAGGAAACCTATCCTCATAGCACCAACAGATTAATTTAACTGCCACTATAACCCCAAATTTGCGTGGCAGTGATGTAATGGAACCAATGAAACTACATCACAATTTGAATATTCTCCTTCAACTAACATCAACTGAAATGACTGGTAAGAATTCTGAACGGCTAAGAATGAAGCCGTTTCCTTTCTTAATAACTTTTAAAATATTCTTTGCTTTTTATTCCCACCCTTTTATTGTTCTCTTGTGGGTGAATCATACGAGTGATATGATACTATGATCATAATTTGAGGTCTGTAGACTGAACCTGGTAGCTAGGTAAATCGTTAGGTATGTCAAAACACTAATAGCCTTAAAAATTTGGCCACAAAACGTATCCCCGACAATGTTTTACCTCCTAGTTACAGTATTTGAAAAGAGTTTTAAATTGTTGCCAATGTATTTTATACATACGCTTGTCACATATTAAAGATATATCAAATAGATGGCAGGTCACTGTTTATCAAGAGCTTTTTTACCACCTTCTCAGATATATCGCCTCCTGTTGTGAAAAATTGCCCTAGTGACTTGTATTACAAAGAAAATGGAATCAACAAAATCGTCACATGGAAGGAGCCGACTTTTACAGACAACGTAGGAATAAAGACTTTTACAAAACCATCGAAGGGACCTGGATCCGTATTCCTTGTTGGAGATTCAGTGGTATTGCAGTACAGAGCTGTCGACGCATCTGGAAACTCAGCATATTGTACTTTCAAAATAACCATCGACCGTAAGTCTTCATTTTTCTCTTCATGTTCGTGCCTAGCATTCCGATTTGTCTCTGCTCAAGTCGTTGCTAAGTTGGGTTTCGATAGTATCCCTTCCTTCTCTCCGCGACTAATATGTAAATAGGTGTCCAGAGAGCGACTTTCTGCGTTCTGTAATAATAAAGCGAGGTTTGCGTAATCGGAATAGTCTCAAGATACTTGTTTACTATTAGTTTGACATGGTGCCCGAAAAAGCAACGATGTCGTACAGAAACTGTTACTAAAGACCCAGACATATATAAAGGAACTTGGAGGAAACCTGCCAATAAAGTTTTTTTTGGTCAAGTTTAATTTTGCAAACTGTGTCACAGCTACGGTGCAAGAGTCCACTACACTGTATTTCCTAGAAATGGACGAAGACGCTTAAGAAAGCAATAGGCTTGGCAAAGAAATGAAGGAAATAGTAAGGATTCTTAAATTGTAAGGTGATTTACATGAAATGATCTCAACTGGAGATTTTTCGTAAAAATTTAGAAGTCGCAGTTAAAGATGTCCAGCCTTAAAGCAATTGCTAGCGTAAGTAAAATAGTAGAAAGGATTTCAACATTGCCTTACTTCAGAGGTCTGGAACATTCCCTTATTTGCTAAACTTCTTTCTACATTTCATTTTTTACTGCGGACAACTTCCTAGATAATTTCTGTGGTTCTCATACGATCAAAGAAGTTACAATCTGAAAGGTAGAAATGGTATCCGAAGATGAAAGCAACTCTTGCATTATTCCCAGTCAAACATGACTAGTACTTGTAATTGTTTTACTGTATTTTGTTGTTGCAAAATAAAAATAATTATTATTTTATAATTTATATACTTTTCCAGGGTTATATTGTCCGAAATTGACACCGTCCAATGGTGTAAATGTAAGGGCAAGGACTGAGAAGATCCTGTATGATGTATGGTGTCCCAAAGGCAAAACGCTGGTTGGTGGATTTGGAACGTCTGTGGTGGCATACTGTAGAAAGGGACAATATTTTATACATTTAAAAACAGAAAAAAAAATTGGGATCACCTCACCAGGATGTGTATGTAAGTGCTACCTATTAAACTTCTCCTTTTGTTTGATTTTCACAGCTTTTATCCCCATTTGATTAACTGAAAATGAAACATGTCGTTTATTACCATCTGATGATGGTCACCTTACTTAAACCATCTCGGGTAATTTTTTGGTTATTGCTGTTATTATCGAATCATTCGATGGTCTTGTTATAGGCTGTATGATAGATTGATAGATCGAACAATAAAAATCGCTAAGAATTCATATGCAGTTTTCTGCAACGCTGAAGTTCGCTGAAACAAGTTACGAACTATTGTAGGTTTTTCACCACTTTGCTCTTAACAATTGTATTTTATATCAGTGTGTTTTAGTTGTTCCCAGATATCTAAGTTCCACTAAAGTTATCTTCCCCAATTCCAAGTTTCACTTTAGAAAAACTTCACTGTTTTGATCATGCTCAATCTCTCCCTCGCCCCTTTTTAAAGGGCCGAGAAATAGAAAGAAGGGAGATTGCCAGATGGCAGATAGGAGTCACATTTAATCATCATCCTTCTGCACTTACCTATCAGTAGATAATCTGGACTAAAAGAGGTGATTCTTTCAAATAAATGCAATAAAATAAGAAGCTACATGACGTTAAAGAAAGTCCGTGGTCTTCACTAACCTTTCTCTTTTAAAAGGAGTAGACCTCGGTAAAATTTATTTCGATAAAAGCAAAGAGACACCTACTCTACAAATAAGCAAACGTCTCTTTCAAATATCAAAAGTTGTCTAAATCATTTCATAATATCATTAATTATTTAAATAATTATTTTCCAAAAGCAAATATTTCCGAAGAACCAGAATATCGTCTGAGCACTTTATGTTTAATGCTCCACAAAAAGTCAAACTAGCATTTAGAACTAATATAAATGTTCCTAAACAATTCACTTATTACTTGCAACTAGAAGCTTTTTCATGCTCACGTTCATCAAAGTTTCTCAAGTTAATTATAAAAATGAAATTTCATACATTTTCCATTCATTTTATTACGCTCCTCTATTGGCATTTCTATATCGTACTTTTCTGTTTTTCGCGTTTAGGGAAATTATTTGGTGACACTAAATTTTATGTTATTTGCATGGTTTCTATATAGTTGATAAATTTTAAAATATTGTATGAGATTTGGTTGCAGCAACTCTGACGAGAAGCGGTATGAAAAAGTTTTTCAGTTTTTATAAACACTCTTCTAAAGCTCATGAACTTACATGAGCCATCTGTTGAAACCTGTAACTACGGAGATAATTTTATTTTGCTTTCCTCTTACACGAACTGCCTTTTTTATTATAGCATTCAGACCATCGTCTCAAACGCAACAATGCAACGCTGGGGAAATCAAACAAACCGTTACTTCCTTCTTGGGTGCTAAATCGTACACATGTGGTAAGCACTGCTTCATGATTCTATTATCGGATATTTAAATAGGTCCTGTAAAGAATCTTAAACGTCTTTTAGTAGCTAAAATTGTTTAATTGTAATTCTCAGATACATAATTTCAGCAAAGGAAGTAATAATCCTAACAAAAAAACGATTTCATCCGAAAGTATAATTATAGAATTCAACGCACATCACCACTGTGACGGAATCAATGTGTTAGAAGTCCAGTGAAAGCAGGTCTCCTTATACTTTTCAGACCTTCGTAATATTCTTGATGTGTTAAGTCACCTTGTTTCAATCTCTTTTGTAATGATTTGGGTAATCACTGTGCACAGCAAAATCTATAATCTGGCCAGTGGCGGCTCTTGTACAGGGGCCGGAAGGGCTCAGCCCCACCTAAAAACTTTTAAGAAAAGGGTTGCCTTTATCAACCACAATTTTAAACACGACTTTCTGCCATCTAGTTAGTTTTCCTGTTGCAACAGCACTACTTTCTATCGATAAATCGTAACACATATCCCATCGGAATCCACAACATCGGACTCAATACCCTCCAGAATATGTAAGTGCTAAAAAAGATGCTTAATGCATGCATAGCCCTTGCACATGCTGCACGTCTTGCATGTCTGCCTCGATGTCGTATTTTTTGGGCTGAGCCCTCTATCAAACCTTTGTAAGAAAAGAACGTCTCATTTTGGAGAATTAGAGCAGGCGATTGGCTTAAACTCAAGGTTAATTGTCTCTTCTGTGGGCCCGATCTGAGGAGGCCATGAGTTCCGCAGTCTCTTTTCTAGATAAGATCACCTCGCTGTGATTATCAATTCAGCCTCAAAACATAAACAAATTACTGGCGGCAGGGCTGGTGGAAGTCTGAAGAGGCATCGCTGAAACATACTTTTACGCCACACTTCAGCTGGTGGTAGAATAACCTGTGAACTCTCTCGAAGGACACCAATCTTTAGATTATGTACTCGTCCATATTTTGAGTTACACGTGTTAGCAATGAATACAGTAGCGTCCATTAAAGCCAAGCCATTTCCTTTTTGAATGTCGAAGAAAGTCTAACCTTCAAACGTTTAGGCACAAATATACCTAGTTTATCAAATGTTTCCCACTCTGATCGAAGCTTTCTGTTTCCATGGTACAGAAGGTTTACTTGGATTACAGCTTACCAAGACCTTTCAAGAGCTTTCTTTTCTCCTTGCCTTTCATTTCACCGTCATACCAATATGAGATTTTCAAGTGGTGATGAAAGGATAGTAAGTAAGACAGTCAGTGGCCAAGAAACATTTGGCGCTTGGGGATGCCAACGCAAAAAAAATGATGGAAAATCTATTCAAATTTACTTCAGTAAACAACTGTTTTCAGGTGCGGCAGAGGCTTACTGATTTTGAGGGATCAAAGAAGACAGAATATACCGTAACGGGGCTCCGTGGTGGGGCTAGAAGGGGGGATTTTTTACCTTCTTAATATTCCAGACTGAAGAAAATAGGATTTTCGGAGTCACATCGATATTAAAATTACTAACAGAAGAGTCTTTCGGACGTCTTCCCCTTACTACATGATCTGCCTGGACACCAAAATCGCATGAAATTATAAAATCATCGTTATTAATCTTACTTTGAGGTTCACGCTCATACCATTAGTCCACAACATTATAACCTTTCTTTCTTCATAATTCTCTGTGAACTGCTTTACTTATCCTGTCATTCCGTCACTTATATTATTTTTGTGCATTCATATATTCTTTGATATGATTTATCGTTTCGTGCCTCTCATGACACATTTAACATGAACTGTCTTCCTGTGTTTTATTGTGTTAACATTTTCATTTGCATACATTATCAATCACGTTACCCCTCCCTTTCGACTCCTTCATTTTCGACCCCTTCTTTCTGACTTTCTGTTTCGAAAGGCAAATAAAGGTACGCTAAAAAACAACATCAGCTTTTCCTGGGTCTTCACTTACGAAATCCTGCTACATTATTGACTTTGTATTTACTTGTCGTCAGCATTTAACTTATAGGAGGTTATGGAGCCATGAGTCGTCCCTTGTTAATCTCTTTGTCCTAAATTAAATTTCAGATTGATTTCGTACACCTTAAGATTTTTCAATAATAGATATTCGTTTCATACATAACATGACGTTTCTTTGAAACTAAAAAGTCTTAGTTGGGGGTACGAGATAAATCATCACTCCTGATCGACTTTTTTTCTGTGGTATTTCCTTCCAACAAAATTACTATTATTATGGTTATTAAATCGTCTCCCTTGAACTGTTTATTTCTATTAAGCCGTTTGTTTATTTTAGCTGTCATTTAGTTCTTGTAAAAAGATTAGAATTAGATAACATCTTCATCACGTTTATTCGATAGCCAAAAAGCTAACTACGACCATTTGTTTGTTTGACAGAAAATTGCCCACTTGGAACATACCATAACGAGACTACCGACGATTGCTTATTGTGCCCAATCGGCCATTATCAAGATGAAGAAGGAAAGCAAGATTGCCAGATATGCAACAGAAATTTTACAACCAAAATCCAGGGGGCCAAATCAAAGCAGGATTGCATCGGTAAGTTCATACATACAGTTTGAAGTCTTCTCGTGTCATTTCGTGCTCAACTTTGATTTCTTCTTAGTTTAATGTCATCAATTGTGAAGAAACCACGAAACAAGAAAGCAAATACCCTTCAAAACTTGTTATTGGAGCAAAGCATGGCTACCGAGTTTCTGCTTCGTTTTCCCAATCAAATGCAATATTTTCTTTGGATAAGCTACAGCAAGAAATCTTTGAACTTGTTCCGAATTCGATTGCTCAGTTATATTGACATAGTGGTAGATATGAGGAACAAGTTGATCAACCATTTACTTACATTCTAAATCATATGGAGACCCTGTACAGAACATCACTGCTGATCGTTTAACTGTCTGCAAATTGTTATTCAAGGTACTACGCTATAAAGTACTGTATTAAATAATAGATCCAACCCTCTATTTTCTTTATGTAAAGCCGCGCTAGTCTAGGCCGGGGAACTTTGGATGAGGCTAATGGACATAAGCACTCAAAATTTCTCTTTCCA
>JAAAKL020006482.1:7508-17954 GCA_010016065.2 Carybdea cf. marsupialis auct. non (Linnaeus, 1758) | reverse complement strand
GGTTATAAGATTTAAAAACATCTGATATAATGATAACAGGCAGGTGCTATGACATTTAACTGTATACACGTTTTAGTAAATTGTGCCTTCTGGTATCTGGCCGATCTATTATCCATCGTGTCTCCTAGTACCCCCACTACCATCACAAACCTCGATTTCGATGCATTAATGTTGAATACTTTGCAACTCTAGTCGCACTACAGCGACACGTTGTAACCTAACTACTCACTCTTGATAATGTTATGGCCATAGCATTTCCCACTCTATCACCAACCAACCATCCTTTTCTTGAGACATTTCTCACTTCTTACGTCATGGAAGCTGCGATGGTTGTGGCCCCCTATGGCCATTTCAATATTTGGTTTAATTGGTTAACCAACAGAAATCCAAACGGTATTTCTATGGTCATAGTCAGGATATGAAAGACACGACTTCGTCAACCTCAGTTTCGTAAAATAAAGAAACGCATGCATCGTCATTATAATTACGGATAAACCTCTTATAATGTTATGAGGGGAATAAGGAAGAAGCTTGAATGCTCATTCTGGAAAAAGCATAACGTGTGTCAATGTCACTCGAATTTAGAATGCTTGAATGATGAACCCAAGTGCTATTCCCGGAATTTACCTTATTACCCGGTGTCGCATATTTAATGGTCTCCGTGACAATGGCTCAAAGCCTGGTAGTAAAATTGAAAAGGCATAGGAACCTACGGCTGGGCCAATGACCCTGACAGGACGCATCATAATTCCATGTCAAACTTTACCTCTTGGTTTATAACAAAGCTCTGTCTATAAGTCAACTTAAGCCCCCTCACCCAATCTAGATATCAAAGTATTTTAAGGCACGATTCCGAAACTCTTTCTTTCCTGCAGCCTGTCCTCTAACCACCACAAAAATGTTCCGCCGCCGTTTCCATAGCCTTGCGATTAAAGTATGACTGGCTAGATCCACCTAAGCAAACTATTTTTCTGCGCTGTTTCCCCGTCGGTTTACGATAATAGTGACGCTTCCCATTATCTCTCACTCTTGGTAGCGTAGTGGTTTTAGTGACGTCATTCCAACATGATATAGCGGAAACTATTATGGTAGTAACATAATGAAGAACACCGTCCTGTGGATATCGCAACTAGCAAGAAAGCCTTTTTATAAATACTTAACAGGTAAAACTCAACACAAAGCACAGTAAAATTAAGTCAGCTTTCCAAAGTAGAGTATGGCTAGTACAGGCTTCTGTGGACATTGCAACAGTATGTGCTTAATAACGCGAACGTGAAGAAAGGAAAGAGGTGTCTGGTCCCATAACCTATTTAAAGGTTACCTTTGTGACTTGTATGAAAATTAAATTAAATCGGGTGTTCGAAGTAATACCAACTGATTTACATCTGATCTTGTGCTGACCTGCAACTCTACCGTGGTGTCACCACCGTGAAACCATTATAAGTGTGATATTATCATGATGGTTCAAAAATTGTTTTGCAGGGTTTTCCATTTTCGGTCGTCCTAAAATTTATTGATTTATTAATATCCAGCTAGTAATATTATCTGTTATCAGCTAGTTTAGCATGTTTAAAATGTTAAGTCAGTCAGTTACGACCAGGAGTCTGGTAAGGCAAACGTAACAGCTGCAATTGCCTTGCGGTAGTTTCTTTGTTCCTACAATTGGAATTGGATTTAAATTTCATAAATTTTTAGTTCACTACTACTCGAGACACGCTACTTCTTTTCCTTTAAATAAGATCTTTCTTAATTTTCTTGTTCTGGTAGCATACTCGGTTTTGAGCGTAGCCTGAGTGAGCAATGTCCTTGGGAGAGAGCATATTTACAGGGTGGTCTCCCGTTGCCTTCCCCAACCGATAGTCTTTACATTGGGCTAGGGGAACGAAATCGACCCATTCATATGCAATTATCCTGCCTCCTCTAGATTGGGATAGATTGAGGAAACTACAATATTATGATTTCGTAAAATCTACTCTACTTAATTCTAATTTATCACCTTCAATTATCATTTGGAGATGGTACTGCATCGTTTAACTTTTACTTCACAAATCTGGCGATTAAGTGTAACTGCCCAACACAGAAAAAGTAAACTTTTAATGACCTTCGATAACAAGCTACCAATGAAAAATAATATTATCAGCTAAACGTTAAGAGTAAATAAGAAACGCTTGATTGGAAGACGGGTTTGTCATTTGGGACAACGTTTCAGTTCTGTATTTCACTTGATACTAAAGCTTAAAAAGTCAGATATAGATAGTTACACGTTTTGCAATAAGACGATATTTTGTCCGTAACACAGAGCTTTTGCCATTTCCACGGTAGCAGATCAGTGTTGTTCTCGCCGTATACAAGGGAACATCGCCAAAACTCGTTTGAAGTTACAACGGCCGATCTTTTGTGACTACTTCTACCCTTCCCTCAACCAACCGCTATAGGACGAATTCCTTGCAGCGTTCATTCCGATTATCATCCTCAAATCTAAGACTTAAAATGGGGCATACACGCCTCCTGAATAATCCTTGCGATTTGACCGGAGAGAGTATTTAATGGCAGCAGTGTCAACAAATAATGTTATCATTCTGAAAACTAAAATGGTTCGAAAGACTATTACGGATCAATTACATTTAAGATGTTTCTCCCCTATGATCGGGAATCTGATGAAAAGAGCATTTTTTATCCCTGTCCTATCATGTATTAGCAATAAAGAAGTGAAAACTACTTTATAGGTTACAAAAAGAAGCATGGTAAATGCGGAGAATCTCAATCTTGTTATTTCTTGTTTCTTAGCCCCACATTAATTTAAATTAATGATAAGAGATTGATTCTATTTCGTGGCTACAAGTGTAAATGAATTTCATTTTTAAAGTTTACTCTTTCTTATCAGTATTAAATTAATACGCAAACCACTGTATTTCTTCACATTACCGAACGAACGTACCCTTGATTTCAAATATGCCAATCAAGTAATGAAATAATTTGAAAGAAACCACGACTATGATGTCCAGATTAGCTGACAATCACAGATACTTTCTTGAAACTCCAGCAAAATGAGCCACTGCAAAAGGGAATTTTTTAGTTTGTGGTACTAAATCACGATGCAATTAACCCACTAACTGTCCTGTTTTCTTCAAATCAAATCAGCAATCTATAAGGAATTCAGCCCAACAGCTTGAGTTCGTATAACACATTTGAAGTTTCTGAACACACGGCTTTGACTCAGCAGGGGCTTAATAGACCCATCCCCCCTATTATGGCAGGCCAAACCCTCCATTTCTACAACAATATATTGCTAAGTACGTCTGTTCAGATGGTCTGGCTTTGACAAACATATCTTGAAATCTTGTCACAAAGGCAAAAGAACATGAATATTATCTCTGAACAAGCCTTATTGTATTTTGCCTACCAAAGACCGCGTTAGTAGGAATCTTCAGTTTGAGTTCCTATTCATGTTTTGTAACGCAGACATCTTTGCTATGGACCAACATCAAACATCTATGCATTCTTGACAATGTTTTGCTTAAATCCACCTAAATTGCCGGCTGGGCAAAATTTAAATATTTAGTGGCATCAGATATAGAACAAGTGTCCTTATCAAGAAATGAAAGGTAAAACATTTCCTTTATTTAGGGACGTACACGGACACTAACTCAAACACAATTACGCACAAAAGGAGCATAAAGGTATGCACACTGGCACATGCATACACAGAGGCCGAGGTATACACATACACAGGTATACACGCAGATACTGGCCTACGCTTGGACACATACATACAAGACACTGGGCGACAGACAGACATAGGTATAGAGGCAGACATTGGCATAAACATAGACACAGGAAAAAAAACTGACAAAAGCTTGGATATCGACACACTAACACACACAAACATTACACAGTCAATCACACACTCAGACAGTGGTGCAATTAGTGAAAAAATAATTGGTGAAGGCGGGGGAGGTCTGACAACAAAATGGTTTAGCACACACGCTTTCAATAAAAAATAAGTGAGTAGCAAAAAAAACTGAACAATGTTAGATTGTTGCTAATAAACAAGGGGTGTTCGAAACGTGTCATAAAATGTGTTCTCGAACGTTCAAATCAGCATTTCTAAAATTGCATTGCAGGCTATCGATGATAATCCGACAAATCTTTAAGTTTTTTCTGCATTACTAACAATAATGTTGAAAAAAATGGTTTGCTATGATTATCAATTTTTAAAGCAATGCCTTTCAAAAACCGTATGCAGCCTGTGTCGACTTCAGGAATCCCAAAGTGACCAATGGTTATCCATCCCTGCTTTTAAAAGGTCGTCCTTGCTATACTACTTGCTGTACCTGCTTGAAAACAACAAATGCCAACTAGAAGTCAGTCTTCAATTCTCTGCTGTCCAAAGAGTATTCGCACATCCCGTAAATACATTTGACGTCACAACTCAGTCACCTTGCTGTCTTAGGCAGCTTTATGACCATAAGATCAGGTAAGACATGGCGAGTCATAGGTACAACTCGGAAATCCTAATTGGTCACATCACTTACAAACATCAATAAGGCCTGATGAATCCAAAATTCATTTCAATGGGTTTTCTTTAAGTCGATCTATGTCTTCATTGCCTAACAACGATCACATGTGCTCCGGAATGGCTGTCTTTAATATCCGGTAACCAGTGGGCACACCAGTTCACATGACAATGAAAAGCGTCAAGTACAAATGACTGGGGTAAATTGTGATGCCTAGAGAGATAGCTGATTGCTATAAATAAGAGAGATAAGAACAGGGCATGCTGTTCATTAAGGGCTACAGTTATGGATGAACTTCAGACTTAGAAATTCTGATATGACCGCACTGACATGTCCGTAATCAATGAGATCGTAACTAATATGTACCAGGGAAAAGTACCTAGAAACATGCATCCGTCTACCTTCACCAGGAGCTGAACTTACGTAAGTGAAGGAAGCCAAAGCACGTGGCACCCACAAGGAATAACAGCACACATCACACTGGTACAAACAAGACTTAAGCAACAGTCACCAATACCTGTGAGTGAGTTACGACGGAGCCTACTTCAAGTTGCCACGTAACCATGTCACTATGACGTTTCTCAGAAATTTAGCGCCCACACTGCTCTTATTCGAGTGTTCGTACGTTTTGGTATCACACCAGTGTCCATGATGAAGCTACTTTTAGCTAGCCGCTTTAGGGGCTGACTTCAGCAATACTTGTGCCACTAAATATTAACGGGTGTTGGCGTTTCCAAACGGTAAAAGTTTGTTATTACTAAGGCACGTTTTAGGGGCGTTGGATGCCTAATTTAAAGTCTTGAGTCCAGAAGGGTAACCGTTGATGCAACCCGTTGTGTTTTAAGGGTGATGCCTTACCAACATCACTAGCCAACCTTTCAAATAATAATAACATTAAAAACTATAACGGCATCAAAATTCTGTGGCAAGCCAACTATCTACATACGTCTGATATGACTTTACCTCGTCTTACGACATGCTAGTCCTGGAGCACAGGGGCATTTCCCATGTATACTGAACTGAATACCACCGTCAGGAACAGAACAATCTTCATTCTCTTGTAAGTATTTCTTGCAGACTGATTCTCCGTGTTCTCTTGCACAACACATGCCTGGCTTGCAATCCAAATCGAGACTACAACGACTAAATTCTGTGCCCGGTAACTTGGCCTTCATACATCGGCCCCACATGCAAATTAGTCCCGTGTAACAATTTTCATTCCTTCGACACAGTTCTCCGCTATACCGATGCCTCTGGCAATATCTGTAATATCGATGGCAAAATCTTCCATATCCACAGTCACTGTCGTGACTACACGATGTCCTCTAGGGCAAAAGACAGACGTGATTGTCCAAGGGTATAATCTTTATATAACATAGGGGTTGGAGTGTCAGGTCAGAGAAAAAGCGGTCACAAAGAGACGAGGTCCTAGGACAATAGGGCTGCTGAACGGCAAATTCATAGTAAGACACGGATCAAAAGTAAAGGTTGTCAATGAGAAATAAGGGGAAGAAGAAAATATAAAAGGGGAATATTTCAGAGAAAATCGGAACACGTGTTCATCAGAATGAGAAATGAAAATGTTACAAATAAACGACAAATTAGCCATCGGGCATTGAGCTGTAATGAAAGCATATGCTTTTATATCAATACTAACACGTGCTTGACACAACACGGGACGGCGTAATCCAGTGCTACGAAATTCGCAGGGAGTGGCAACTACACTCATTGAGGTGCTTTGCTTTTCCTGAGTTCCCTATAAATCTGGGCATACTTATGCAATGACACGTGATCAACAAGTTACCCATAAAGGTTTTGATTGGCTACAGGCAAACAGATAAAATCAATGGTTGGCTATTAAACATATTGATGAAATTGATAGGTTACAAAATAAACAATACACCGATTCACAGTTACAACATTCAGATCTTTTGGCTCCCTGTGTTTCCCAAAATTTTGACCAAAACATCCCTTCAGCCCTTGAATAACATACTCGGTATCCTTCTGGTAAAACGTCTAACTTAGTTCAAAGATATTCATTTAGTTTTGATAATCATTTCACCAATTCACTAATAAAACTAATTTACATTGTTCCCTTTATAGGCTATTCCCCTTACCAACAAAAAAGAAAAGGCCAGAAGACCGCCGTAGTTGGAAGCTTCCTCCACAGTGCCATCGATTGACTGCTTCTGCACAGTGAGGTACGACTTCAACACTTCAACACTCCACAGATGCAACTTCTCGAGGGACATTTCTCCTAAATCAGTCATGATTAATCGATGTCAACACAGCACAGATCAAACAACTCGAAAAGGGCTCTTAAAACAACAACAGTCCCTGATAATGGAAGATAAATAAATGTAGTGCTAACAACAAGGAGACCTTGAGAACGCCAACGTAGTTGGCTTTGGTCGAAATTTTTGTGGTTAGCAGGGAAACACAGGGAGCCGTAACATCGAAACGTTTTAACTATGAATCGGTGTATTGCTTATAACGGCGCGTGATTGGTCAAAGTTCATTTAGCTGCTTTTGAATCAGCATATATTGCAGTAGGATTAGTCTTTGTTGCCAAAAAGAATTTGTGTCCATGTTTGAAGTTGTTTTGATGTACTGTAAGTCCTGGATCCTTGTTTAGCTATTGTATGTATTTTAACCAATCAATGCCATCCCCTTTCTCTGTTAATATCCAATCGTTGATCTCTATATTGTCAGTCTATAGACAATGATATCTGCATCATAACTAAAACTCAATATATGAACCTTAAGCTATATTCTAGTAAATTCAAAGAAGCAAAATCAAATTAAAAAATATTTTCAAAATTTAGATTATGGAACATGCAAAAAATGGGGACCAGAAAATCAAATCGACAAACACAGTAGATCGTAACAATGCAAAATATAAGAATGAAGTTCAACATTGTCCATTTCTTGCAAATTAATGCTGTCGTCTTCATCAAAGAATGTAAACCGTCGTTCATTTGGCATGCTCTGGTTGATTTTTTCTTCATTAACATCAAATATCTTGACGTCATGCAATTCACAAATGCTGCTAAATCGTGACAAGGAGTTCATTAATAAAACAATGACGTTAAGCATAGTAGCATACTTAGCATATTACTTACTTACTTACACTGACCAATACATGGTAGTGGATTCTCAGTAAGCTACAAAATGAGGTTTTCCTTGAGTATAAAAGCCAAATTTTGTAACATCTGTACTGGTTTCCCCCTCTTTTTGATGTACACTTCCATCAATCAGTATGAATTCAGACTTGGAAGGCGTGATGTTTGATGACCCCAAAAGCAGCTGGGATAAAGAGGCCGTCAGGTTTTTTACAATTTAACGACTAAAATAATGCGAAAGTTGTTAACTACATGTGTAAATATATATCTATGCTGCCCGCTATATGAAGAGTTTAGTATATATAACACAAGTTAACTTTCTGGGTAAGTCATCATACTTTGTCCTTGCTTTCTCATATCACATGGCCACTATGTGCTTCCACTGAAGTAGACTGGGCACTAGTTGACATGACATCATTACAACATGGTCAATTGACATGAGACTGCTGTAGTTTTCCCGGGTTTTCATGGATTTAGGTGTATTCTTATATTTTTCGCTAGAGTTTAACATTCTGCTAATGCATGCACTTTTCCGAGTGGCTCTGAGTATGAACCCACCATGTCATACATTACATTTGATAGCTACTTCGATAACATGCAATTTGTAAAGCTTTTGATTGATATGGACTGTAATTAGCTTACCATTTGACGCATCTATCACGATGGAGTGTTGCGCAGCCAGTAAGTGATGACAATAACTTCTAAATCTTTATATCACAAATTACTCCATGGTACAGGTTTCGTACTGATCAAGTGCTATAGAACATTTGGTAATTTTACATCAATTTTAAGTACTATCAGTGCAAACCCATCAACAAAAAAAGCACATGTGTCACCGAACAGAAGGCTGTCTTTCACTACGAAGTTGATTAGGTACCAGACCTCAGCGCCACTTAACATGTCACGAAATACTACTCTTCGTGTTAGGTGGACATGACGGAAACTTAGCAAATATATTTGAAGGCTGATTGCATAGGTTCACGGAAGTATATGTAATAATAAAACTGTCTTCCTATTCATCTCCAGTCTTGCAGATCGTTGATCAACGGAGAATTGTTCTGTGAGTCGTTTTCGAGTCCTACGTCATCATGACCGTGCACATCTAATCGAACATATGTTGTGTTTATTACGGTTGAACAAGTTGTTTCTATTCAAGTAAGTGTTTTGAGTCCAAATTTAAAATACTACGTTTCAAACTACCGTTTTAAACTTCGAACAAACAAACAATGTTTTACAGATGAAATGGGTAAGAGATTTCCTCAATAAGATACGGAAAAAACCATCTATTCACAAAGCTTCAAGGAGAAGATTAAAAACTTTAGAACATGGAAAATTGTGATATGAAATAAGCATCACTCGTTATCATTACTAGTTATGTAGCCCTAGTTCGGTTACAGAATTTCGAATATACAGCGTCGTACCAAGGAAAGAGGCGGGGCTGGTCTTTAATAATCACCTATCCTAAAAGCAAAATTTTGTCGTTGTCATTAAGATCATGCGATGTACATACGTTTGAAAATTTGAAGGGCCTATCCAATTAGGGATGACGTAGCAATTTTGCATGTGCATAGCTTATGAGACTCGGGCAATGGAATCCTTTAGGCTTAAGATTCCAACTGTGGGCTCGCCAACTTTGTGACTTGCCTTTCCTTCTTACCTCATTTTATCACCAGTAAGGCACTGCTACAGGTGGTACCGTAGGAAGAGGTTAAGACAAACAACCAAGACAAAAATGTGAGCAAGGTGCCCAGCACTGATTATCAGCAGAACTGCCTTTTTATAAAGAAACGTCCTCAAGAGGGTAAGCTAGTAGTTAATCTCATGATTCCAATTCATTACACCACAAATTTCAAACCTATTCAAACCTTTGCGAAAATTTTGTAGGAGCAGAGATGAATTTTACAAAGGCTAGCATGGGGGCTGTCTTTGGTGGCAAAGTTTTTGCTGATTTAGGGGCGACAATGACCACTTTCAGTATATGTAGGGACCAATTGGAGAGTGCATTAGTCTACAACAATATTCTTTTTATTCAGTTCTAGTATATTTCATGGAAATTAATGCAGAAATATTTCAATTGAAGCACAAGGCGTATTCGAATCCCATACAGTAGAATCATTGGGTACAACAAAAATCATCTTTAGTTCTACATAACTGACCAAGCCCTGAAAGCCCCCACCCTCCCTACAAGTACAGTATACTGAATTTCGCAGTAGCGAATGTAGTACTAAGTGGCCTACGTAAGAACTGATGACATATGTAGCAATCAGTGGCGTATGCAGAAATCTCCGAAGAGAGGGTTATGGTGGGACGGGGCAAAACAACAGTGACAAGCCTGGAGCAGCACCTCATGGAAAGTGTTTACCCTCCCTCGGATAAATTAAACTGATTATAGGTGAAAATATCTATCTAGGTTATAATTTAACTATTATCACATCTTTCAAAATCGAAAATTGCCATGTGGAAATCAAAGGCTGCTCGGGCATTCACGGCTAACGGCATGCAAATCGCCCACTACACCACGGCGGCTCTGAACTCGACGGTTTCGATCCAAGAGGCTCAAACCACTACTGTTTATACCACGGCAAATCAGAATACGCCGGTTCAGACCACGGCGGTTCAGATCACGGCGGTTCAGATCACGGCGGTTCAGACCACGGCGGTTCAGACCACGGCGGTTCAGATCACGGCGGTTCAGACCACGGCGGTTCAGACCAAGGCGGTTCAGACCACGGCGGTTCAGACCACGGCGGTTCAGACCACGGCGGTTCAGACCACGGCGGTTCAGACCACGGCGGTTCAGACCACGG
>JAAAKL020006481.1:0-10083 GCA_010016065.2 Carybdea cf. marsupialis auct. non (Linnaeus, 1758) | reverse complement strand
CGCTCTCCTAATCTACAGCCGTGCATGATAGCCGCGGCGCGCCCCGCGGCCCCGGGGGGGGGGGGGGGGGGGGGGGGGGGGGGGGGGGGGGGGGGGGGGGGGGCACAATCCCCTACCAACGCATTAGACGTCTGCACAAAGGTAAAACACAAAAGGACCCATTCATTCCTCAGGTTCATTTGATCGATTACATGGATTCATTAGACTGAAGACACATCAGAAAATTTTACCGCTGTCACAGTGAAGATTCGTCATATTTTAAGATTTGTTTATTCATTGTGACTTAGGCTTATATTTCGACTGAAATCAAAGTTATCATCAAGAATGATTTGCTACACACACAAGTTGGGCTCGTACTGTTCTCCTGACTTTGTCTGAATCGCAAGCCATGGAAATGTAAGTTTACATTTCGACTCAAATCAAAGTTGTCATCAGGACTGATTTGCGTAGACATCCTTATGAACAAGTGATAAAACAAAGTTGCCATTGCTTTTCTCGTTGTCCTGTAAGAAAAGGTTCGCGGGAAATGCTGTTTACAGTAAAATAGGACCCAAAATGGAGCCCAGACATTTGTTGAGACGTCACACACGGTTGAGTGTCATGACCTGTGTTTTAGAGACCTTGGGCTCGGCCCAAAAACATGACATCGAGGCTGACATACATAGACATACAGCATGTGTAAGGGTCTTGTATGTAGTTAGCATCTTTTAGAGCACTTACATATTGTGGAGGGCATCGCGTTTGATATTAAGGATTCCGGTAGGATATGTGTTAAGATTTGCCGATAGAAAATGGTGCTGTAGATAGCATAATAGACTTTACTAAATAGATGACAGCAAAGTGGTGTCTAAAATTGTGATGGATTTATTAAGGCAACCCCGTTCTTGAAAACGTTTAGGGGGCTGAGGCTGGAATTACACTATACCAAATCACTAGCATATCGGATAACTTTTCACTCCGCTCCGATAGCCACTAAATCGACGCACAGAACGAACTTGTTACACCATGACAGATATGCAATAGGGGAGCAATAGGGGACCCCGACTCTTCAAGTGAACATGTCGCTTCAACATTACTTTGAGGGACCAAAACAGGGTCCTTCGAGGGAGTGACCAGGGAGCGGTTTGCAACAAAAATTCAAAAAATATTTTAAGAAGGCCGTTGAAGAGTGAATAGTATTGACTTTTTATGATTTCTGCAAAGCTATCTGGGCTAGCTCAACGTCAACTTAAAGTATCTAAGGCAAGCTATTTTTCCTGTCTAAAATAACCATTTATAGGTAATAATGGCATGTGGAAGTTGCTAGGGTAAGAGCCGGGTGGCTTTAGGTGATTTTGGCATGTACTCTGCAGTTTGAAATAGACGGCGTTTATACCTGGCTATTTGGTTTTTGTTCAACCTCCCCAGCCTTATACCAAAAGACTTTTTCGAAAAAACGTTCCCATCCAATACCTCCCCTGTATCTCACACTATCGGTTAAACTAGTACAAATTAATGCTCTCTTGCAAAGATTGCTCATTACTGGGCAGCGATTTCACATCATGGCAACAAAAATAACGGAAACACCTGTCTGTCCTATTTCTATGATCTCGAATGATTTAAGAATCAACAGAAGCGTTCAGTACTTCAACTGCATCTTAAATTTTGTAAAATCGAAGTTAAGTTAACATCTTTTGTTTGAAGCTCCCCTATTTTCCCAGCCTCCTCGTCTATTTTTTATATAATTAGAGGAAACAAAGCGTCGTAGCAACTCAAGTGTGTACTGCTTTTAGTCTTCTCATCCGCGTGTTGGAACGCGCGATGTGTGCGACTTGTTGTAATGAAACTTTCTCAACACGAGTAACTGACACGATGGGTCAAAGATCTCTGTTGACATCCTGAAATTGTGTTTCCACTTCTCTGGTAAGGCAGCATAGCTCTTGACATTATCCTACTAGCCTAAGCATCCTCACTAACGATTCCAAAATCATCAAGGGGCTTTTGCAATCCTTGAATTAACCCAAGTCCGAGTTCTCCTTGTAGATGAAAGAGCTAGCAGCCGTGAAAACCTTCTTCGTCGTGCAAGATAGTTCATGGCTGTCAACTGAAACTGCAAAAAAAAGTTAGCTGAGCAGAAGAAAGTCCAGCAAGAGCAAATATGAGCATCTCAATAAAACAGTTACCTACTATTCTATAAGCAACCTATGCAAATCGAGAGCAAATGCTATTACGATGTGTTCACCGCAGCTTCAGTCATGAGCGAAGGTGTGAAAAGTGATATCGAATTCGCTTCATACCACTTTCATAGTGGAGTGACTTTTGATCGGGTGCATGGCTTCATAAGATATCGGAATGCCTCGTTGTAGTGTAGACAAACCACAAATCTGGTATGAAAAGTAATCCGATAGGCTAGTAATCCGGCATAGTGTAACTAGGGTCTGAGCCTTCCCAGCCCCTGTGCACGAGCCGCCACTGTATTTTATTACATAAAAGGTTATTGACTTGCGAAAAGATAAATGTAGTAATGTACATGAGATTGTGATGATTGTTTAAGTTTGTTAAGTTCGATGACATCCTACTTATTTTACTTTCAAACATGCGAGGAAATAACGGTAGATTAAGCAATGAACGTCTTTGGCATCATAAAATGGTTGTCATCTTTTAATGGGTATCATGAACCAGACAATCATGGAAGACGTTTTGCGTCACAAATCCATTGAAATGCTCTTATTAGACTGGCAAAAGAAAGTCTGTGTCTGCCTCAAAGTTTGCAAGATAGGCTCTACTATGTTTGGTGAAAAGTTAGTCCAACTTTTTCGAGCCCCGTTGCTATTATTGCTCTAAAGCCTTTCCCTTGCTAGTGCTGATTACTTCTGCAACAAATGCGATCAACGAATGAAAACATGCGCTTTCTGTTTGATTCAAAGCTAGCACTGTTTACGCCCAAATGATTGCTTTACCGTCATTTGTTTTTATCGCAAAGGACCTTCAGTCTTTTGTTGCAACTTGAAACGTCTTTACTTAAATATCAAAGGCCCTTCAAACTCGCAGGACGTAATTTGATTCCTTTTTTAGACAACCTACCTTAAATGGAAAATGTGTTGTGAAGTTAACTATGGTGTATAATTTTTCTATTTTTTCTTTACTTTCTGAGTACGCCGCACGCCCTCCTCTCCCCTCCGGGACTACAAAACGGGAAAAGGGTTATATTATGTCTCAGATAGGATGCCAAATGCAGTGAAGCTGAACCAGAAGGTGGACAGCAAATGGCGTAGAAGGTTGCTGTAGCTTGAAAGGGCTACAAAATAGCAACCGATTTGACGACAGGCCATAAGTCATATCAGGCGTCAACACTACTCGTGCAAAAACCGATAAACTACTTAAAAGTTTAGGCGGTATATACCTATGAGGTTTACAGATATAGTTCTTTACAAATCCCTCACCTTTGTTTCGACAACTACAACTCCATTATAGGAATGTGTTGGCTGCAAAGACCTTGGTTTCATAGTCTACTACATGAAGTAACAGTTCGTTCTTAAAGCAATAATCGGACAAACTGTAGTAGTGTGATATTCAAGACAGCTAGATATGTATGCCCTAATAACGAGCAGTTTTCTTCCATGATAATTTTTCTAGCCACCAGCTACTTTATATTTACGTTCAATTTGGTCACGTTTTTGAAAAATCATCAATAAAAAACTCGCCCAATGTGTAGTACCATGGTATGGTCCATGCATTTACTGCTAGGACCAAAATACTGGTGGCAAATGAATAAAAGTATATGGGCCACACTTCTTGAGCAAAATCAACAATATCTTATGGTCACATTTGTTGTACCTCCCCTTCCGATCACGATTAATATCGTTTGATCAAGAATGCATTCACATTTCCGCTAGACCGCACAGCAGGTAAAGAAAGGAAAGGAAGTGCATATAGTGATTAACAGGAAGACAAATACGAACATGAGAAAAAGAAGATGAAACATTATCATTGTGATGGCTAAATGCAGTTACGTTGAGAAGAGCTCACACAAGATGAGGAGGTATCGTGACAGGTTTTCTTCTCTGCTTGACTGTCATGGGTTCACAGGTAAGTCGCAATAGAGCGTGAAAATGATATTCTGTTGCGTAATCATAATAGTTCTGGTCAACGAAGGACAGAATAAACTAGGAACGAGAGAAGAGGGAAAAGGAGGAGTTGTTGACAGTTTAAACTTATGAATTTAAAAAATGTAGATCATAGGACCCAAAGAGAAGCAAGATATCCCTTTTTAATTTCTTATTTGGATGATCTGCGCACTGGAATTACACTGAAGTTGACAGCTTAGTTATTTACTTGCTGCAGTACCTGTAAGACGTTGGCAACCATTGCCCTCCATCCAGTGCTCGTGACCCTGACAGCTACGTAGCGTGATTATTTCTAGAGAAGTTGAAGTTTCTAAATTGTGTAGGCTCACGTGCATTTGAATGAAATATCATATCGTGCGGTTTGGTTTTTAATGATTTTTTTCTCTTGTAATTTGATCGTCGAAAGACGTCGGGGCGAACCAATTCATTCATTCTCTTACCCTTCAATCTATGTGTTATTGTTGTAATTTTATAGGCATCGAAAAGACACCTGAGGTTAATGTTATTTGAATAGAATATCCAAATAATAGAAAAAATAATAATAATAATAGAATGTGTTTCACTCCCGTTCATCGAAGAAGGAATAAAAAGATCACATATACAATAAGACTACATGATGTATTACATCTACAAGATGATATATCTATATATTCTTTGTTAAGGTTCTCATAAACAAAGCGGGTTTATTATCAAAAAAAAGTAAAGAGTATTGTAGGAATGCATAAACGTGCATTGGGAGCTTTCATTATGTGAGAGAAAAGAAGTTAGTAACAGTTAAGAACAGGTGAGAACCACTCACATAGTACGTAGGGCCTAAAGCATAAAATTGTTTTAGTCTGACCTCACTTTCTCCAGTAAGCAAATGTACACTTTTTTATTCTCATTCCTCTTGCGTCCGTGTAGATAAAATTATCGTAGCATACTGAGAACTCTATATTTCGTTTTCAATACGTTTACACCTTTTGTTTTAACTTAGTTTAAGTAAGCGAGTAGGCTGCTACTTGACTCCACACGACATTGTTGTGTCAAAGCCCGTGGCCAAATAGGGACACAGAGAGAGCCCCGAGCAAATATTGCCACCCCATCCGTCGTGAAAAGAATCTTTTTAAAAGTATCCATCTTCATTCATCTCCACCCCCCTTTTTTTAAAGAAATGAGATTGTATGATAAAGTTTATGCAGTGTAGAACTACAATCCGTTTCTTACGTGCACCCCCTCCCGAGAATTTTCTTGCTTTCTCCTAAATTTACTTTTTGTAAGTGTAGTTTAGAGTCTTAAAAATATTGTCATTTAAGTTTTGTTTATTTCTATTATTGCATGTTATCGTAATGCAAATTCAAGGACTTGTAGCTTGATTGTACGTATTAATATATTTTGGATATGTCCTTCCTTAATATCGCTGGCGTGCTGTAGATTTTGATTAAATAAAAGTGCAATATTTCAGAAATCCAAGGTCTTTTTCCGCACTATTTATGAAGGAAAAACGATATCTCACTCTTATCCCGTGTAAGTTCTTTGCTTGTTTCAAGAGATGTCAGTATACACGACAAGTTAAATTATGATGATTGGACGCGCACCAATACATCTACAGTATATTTTGGGGCGCAAAGTTTTTTTGAAAATTGTACACGTATGGTATCATGTAATGGGTGCATATAAGCTGAAATGTGCTTTTGCAGTGACCCCCTCCCCCCTTCATTTGTACGCACTATGTGAATGTACGCCCGAGAAACATTTAGTCAGAAATGAAAACTGAAGTACTTACGATCTTAAAAAGAAAGTGGTTGGGCCAGTTGAAAATGTCACCTAGAGAATCGGTCTAGGCGACTTAACTATCGAAGTATCGGTTGATGTTGTGAATGGAAAATATGACATTGGTGAAATGTCAAAAAAACTTAGCAAACCCATTTTTGTTCCTTTGTAACTTGAGGAAATAGATTTTGAATTGATTGCAACACTCAGTGATGGGAATCTTGGCACGTTTTTCATGAGGATAAGATCATTAGATTTGTAAAGGAGACAGAGAAATTTGAAGTAATGCAGAGATGCAGTTCCACAGCTTCGACGACGCCAGGTACAAGGGTGAACAACTAAAAATATCTTGTTGGAGATATATCTTAGAGACAGATAGATGAACAGTTCCATATCTATGGCGCCTAAAATTAGGATATGCTTCTGAAAAGATGGTGTAATGCAGCATCTGGAGTTGCCGCATCCCCCCTCCCTGATCTAAAATCTAAAATGTATTCAAAATCACAGAGCACATTTACCTATAAATGCTAGTGAGTGTTGTTAGGTTTATATTTGTAACTTTAACCTTTCTGACGTAACGAGTTGCCTCTGCCAGGCAACAGCAGGAAAAGTTTCAATCGAATATTCAATTGCATAGAATAAAACTAAAACTACAATTTCAGTGGTGGACACTTTTGATTTAGAAGTTGACCTAAACTTTCATCGATAAACGTTCAACGCGCAAACTTAGGACGGTTACATTTTTTGACGAAGCAGGTAGTAATGTGTTAGAAATAGCAGATGCAAAGACGAACAGCTACCCTGGTTATACGTTTAAAGATGGATACTGACCAAGATATTGCTATAATAGCAGCAAGTGAGACAGCATCGACTGCGCTTATCATGAACAATGCCTTAGGTGATAAAGAACTAAAGGAGGCATATCACAATATGATGTATGAGTTGAGGCTGCCCCCCCCCCCGCCGAGTCAAATATTTAAACTATCATTAAATTGTAACTTGTCAAAAACTATGTACGTTTCAATTTCAAAAGCTACCATGTATAATACCAGTTTGTAGAAAAACAAATTTTTCATTGCTGGATCCTAAACCGAGCCTGTGTCGTGAGGCACTAACTATCTCTTGTTAGTAAACCACAGTAACCGTGCCCCCCGATTATAAAACACCTTCCACTGGGGCTGTTAAAGTATGTCTCTGTACTGCGATGCAATTCTGTGCACTGAAATGCATTTGATGACTTATCTATTGTGCATTCTGCCTAGTGCCTTCCGTTTTACTTTTGATACTTCTATTGCATTAGGATTAGTTAAAGAATCGCCAGATGTCTCGGATACGAAGGGATTGTTTTGAAACCGCGTACAGAGTGTTATTTCATGAACATGCCTACAGTACATGCCAGCTAAATAGAGTGAATGGCTTTCATGAATTGTCTCCTGAACGTGACACAAATGTATGGCCAAGCCAGTGATGTCACACCTTTAACAATATCAGAGAATCTTGCAGCCGTAAGCCACTATTTACTATGGGCCTTCTCCTAGCAGTCCCCCAGAACAGCTTGCTAGCAGTTGAACATCCTCTGTTACTTGTCCACTTCAGGGATTTTACGATGTTAGAGAAACGAAGTATAACTGACTTTCTGCTTAGTTAAGACTTCGTAATGATTAATTTTGATGAGGGCCGTTTTAAATTTAATTTCATCAGGTGGGTGTAGAAATGCATTTTGCGTTCATAATATCAATAGATATGATATCATATGTTCTGCATAATGGTAATAATAATACCTCAAAAACTAAATTCCTCAACATATATAGAAAAACAAGGATTGATTCTAGGTGCTTAATCTATATGTGGAATGCTTCGGTATTGCCGTCTTACATCCTACTTGAACAGGCGTCGATTATGCTCATACCTTTATATTCCAGAATTATGAGTTTGGGTAGAACCGGCTTGACGCATAGGGCTTTTTAAAGTACGAAATCAACCCAATTTTTATTTATATTTGTTTGTTGGTATTTAGAAGTTAGTAGACACCACATATTATTTTCTTCCGCTTTGATTATAATATCGGTTATGATTTCCAAAAATCTAACATTTGGCAGGTGAGATGAGGTCGCAATCCCTTGGCTCTCAGTTTTCTTAGATTTGTCTTGTAGCTGATAATTTATGAACTTATGAATTTATGCACTGACATCAATTGTTTGGAACTTTAGTCAGTATCTCTTATAAAATACAGAAGAAAATAATTGTATATTGCTGAACATAGGAATAGATCGGACACAATATCTATACAGTTCTAAAATATACAGTTTCCCTAACCCTAACCCTAACCCTACCCCCCCCCCCCCGTCACTCGAGTGAAGGCAAACAGGGTTGAACAGAAAGAGGTAGGTGGTCAGCTTGTCCACTGTTAAAGATTATTGTTCCTTGGTAAATCATAGCTATGACAAAATCAACTATTTTCCCGTTTTGTTTTATTGTTTAATCTAGACGCTGAGATGGAGTGGTATTCCAAAAAGCAGAAGGTTGGCCTCTTTTTATATGGGATGTTGGAGCAAGTCTTCGTCTCCGGTGCTATCTATGGCTGGGTAGCGCTTGTATATGTTTTAAAGGAGGAGGGATATTTTATGAGCCTCTGTACTTTAAACTCGGCAAAAAACGAGACATCAGGAACGAGCGGATTGCTTTGTTTACAACAAAGTGAAAAACTCAATTTAGCATATACGTTAGCAGTGGTACTGTCCGGTATCATCATTGTTATGGTGGGCGTTTTAATTGATAAGCAAGGACCAAGAGCAGCACGCTACATTGGAAGGTAAGAGTGCAACATTAAAAACAACCTTAAAAAAACAGAACTAGATACATTGCTAAATAGATATATAACATTAAAAACAACAACTAGTATAGCTAGTAAGCTTTCGAAACTTATCGTTTCTTCATCAGTCCTTCATCATGTATATAGACACTGTATAATTTAAATGCAGAGACATTAACACTAGCCAAGACAGTGCTCAATACATAAACGCAGAGCTTATTTAACTTCGTATGGAGGTACAAAGAAACAGTATAACCAAAGTCCACATACTGTTCTAAGAATGAAATATTGAGATAAAATCAATAAAATAAATAGCATTAATATATTAGGATGCTGACACTGTCAAAACTCTCTTCGTAGTCTCCTTTGTTGACCTTGGCGCATACAATTTACAATGTTTAAGTAACACAATAGCCATTGTCCTAGTATGACTTTTCTTTATCTGCAAATTTTAATGGCAAGATATCTCTTAAAGTACATGACACAATGATTTTCTACATACAAACGTAATATTTCATGAAAACATTACCTATGGGCAGACCCTGTACCCTGGTATTTGGATTCCCCACGATTTAGATCACTCACAAATGGCCCATACTGCTATATAATAAAGTAATAGTAGGTATCCTAAAAATCAGCTTCATGACGAATCACATAACCAGCAATAAAAACAAGTCCTAAATATTTAGGGCTACCAAACGAAAATACTAGCGTAAAACTCAAAATATGGCCAAATCGTGAGACCTTTTTAAGGCATTTTCAAAGATGATATCTCAGGAATGGTTTCAAATAGACTTCATCAATGAGGAAAACACAGTTTTTTGTTGAACATCTGTCAAATTACTAAATACAGAACTCATAAATGTTGAATCTTTAAGAGATGCATTGACTTTGGAAGTTTTGAGTTAGTGCTTTGATACTTGGGAGTTCATAGTCTTCTAATAAACAAGAATATAAAGCTCTAGATGTTGCAAGATATTCAAATGCCCTTATAACTGTCTCAGGTATAGATTTTTGTAGCACCTACATATGCCAGTGAATTCATGGCAATAAAATGTTGCAGTAATACAGAATTTTCCTCATCTTATGACATAACACCAAGCAACCTTACAACTTCCTCCAACCGACAGAATGTGAAAATACTATCAATGTGATTTTTCGATAACGTAGAAGTACTGCATTATACTCCTCAGTAAAAACCATTAAACATAAGATCAGTGTTTATCTTCAGTGAGAAACGACTAACAGTTATTGCCTCTTCAAATTCTTGCGATTGAATATCTAATAATATCGTTGACATTGCATGCGATACAAGCGGTAACTTCCCACAGAGCTTTAATTCCTTACTGATTACATGCTCTCACAAAGTGTGAAAAGATGTTAACATAACCTGTCGCAATAACAAGTGTATCT
>JAAAKL020006480.1:0-17956 GCA_010016065.2 Carybdea cf. marsupialis auct. non (Linnaeus, 1758) | reverse complement strand
CCAAGCACTTCATATTTATGAGATCTATGCTATGTAGTTCATTACTGCTTGTGTGTCTGCCTGGGTACTTATATATATAAATATATATACTAAAACTCGAACAGAATAAAAAGCATAGCTAAAACATATATAAATAACAAAGAAGCTAAAAGTGCTTTCGCTTTCGCTTATTTATATATATGGCTCCCTTTTTTTACTTACTTTTCATTGAGAACAGCATCTGTAATCCACTCTTAGCAATTCTATTGCTCTAATGAATTTCATCGTGAGTATATTCAGAACTCTTTCCTTTCTATTAAAGGAATTACACTTTGTAACGGTTTTCTCCCCTGTATACTTAAACACAGTTGAAATACCGAAAGCTTGAAGCTAGCCTCAAGGCATTTTTAGTGTTTATATATATTGATACATACGTCTCCAAAAATATACATTTTTGTCACAAGATGTGTATTTTTGGATACGTTTATCATAATTATATACATAGGTGGTTGCTGGCCTCTCTATATATACTAAATATTTATATATGTTTATATAAAAGGAAACAACCATTTCGACATTTGAAATATTTCAAGGCACTAAACTGCATTCACCCCGTAGCTCAGATCTGCTGTTTATGATTCGTCCTTGAAAGTGTAAACATATAGCAGGCACACGGTGCAAGCGTGTTTTTACCTCATATCCAGGATCTTATTTGCACCTTCGTACGATACTTCACATAATAGAGTTCAAAGTTACACGTGCAGTCTGCAGTTGTTGAATGTGGCATGTGACACATTTACGCCGGGTCCCATGGCTACATGTGTCCATCGGTAGATTAAGTTCACATACTGAAACTGAACATGACTCCGGATCTCCTTAAAGGCGGTAAGTCTGTTATGTTCAAACGATGTATCCTTATTGGAGAATGTAAGATAATCATGCTTTGTTCAAGACGTGATCACGTGACAATTGCACTATTTAATGATTGATTTGTATTGATGTAAGCGGTTGATTATTTAGAGTTTTTAGTATAGAACAACTTGAAAGTTTATACTGTGTAGCGCTCTGTCCTTGTTACTGTCTGCTATGCGAACCTTTCGTTGAGCCTTGCTGCGGTCATCTCAGATACAACAAAGTCTTTAATTGTTTCAGAAGTCTCAGGGCCTCTTTTTCATGTTTCTAATATCATACCAAATCTCCCACTCACGCCTCTTTTATGGCTGAGCAAAAAATGTTGAATGAAATCGTTGGATAAATGACAGACTACGAGATGGAGATGTTTTCTCTTCACACAGTGGTTTACAAATTTATCGCTCGCCATTACAAACTCATACACTTATTTGACATTGACCGTCTATCTTCACAACAAAGCTTTTTGAATTTGCTACGATTTTGTAGCCCATCGTAACGCATTATAGGGACACTATAAACGCTATGGTAGGACTCTGCACGATCCGAGCGAGGTAATTAGAATCAGTAAACGAGCTTGTTACGAGTGCCTAGAATCAAAAGGGAACTATTTATATGTTGTGGTCGTTTCCCTTATCTTACAGAGTCAGAAACCATTGATGTTTGCCACTTAGGTGTAGCAAAAGCACAGATTTCAAACCTTTGGTAACATGAAGTAGGGAAGGAGCAGGGATAACTGCTGTCTTTTCCACCCAATATTACTCGCCTGTGCTAACCTGAAAATATTCCACATTCTTTTTCCCTCTAAAGCTTAATATACAGATACAGCAGCTTATTCTCCATCAATTTGTAATTTGTCTTTAATGGGCTGCTTATTCGATATTTTGAGTTCATATCAACATGATGTTTGAAAAGAAACTTTCTATACTTACATATTTAGTCAACAATCTTATAGTGGGTGAACAAAACACATGAACTCCGCAATCAACAAACTTAAAATAGTGTTAATGTCATGTCTGTGGGCGTAGTGTACAAACTCTGTGTATGTGATCATATCTGTAGGAATTTAGACACGTTTTCAAATCAAACTGTAGAACCGTTTCTAGGATAAAGGCAGAAATTAACTCTATTTGCTGCAAAAATTTTTGCACAGAAAATGAAGCACGGGTATTACTCTAAATAGATGCATTTGCAGAAACTGAACGAGGTTCTTTATCTCTTATAAGTATGACCTCAAAAGTCATCAATCTCTAGCAATGACGCAAGAAAAGTTTCTGTAACTTAAATTAATCCACTTTGTATTCTGACTCAATATTGTGCTTCTTCATCTTCAATCTAATCGTTGTCATATCATTTCTTGTAACAAAATCAGAACAGCAATTAAAAATTGTGACAAGAAATTGCTTTGTACGACAGCTCTTTGTAAGAATTGACTTTTATAAGAACTAGCAAGATAAAAAATTGCAAAAAATAAGAAAATGATAATATTCGTCCGAAGGCTTACCAGCGTCCAAAAATAACGATAACAATAATTACGATCATATGCCTAAGATACACACAAATAAACAAGATTTTTAAAAATATATATATTAAAATATCCAAAACGTCCAAAGACGGGAAACCGGTTGTGCAGAAACATAAACAAGGAAATCCCTAGTACTCGCCTAGTCTTTCATTTCCACTCCTGAAATTTCACCTATATCAACTGCAGGATCTGCGTCTTCTTTTATTCTTTCATTTATATTAAAATATATACATGAATGCAACAAAAGTCATTAAACATAAGCATTCTCTCGTCTGGTTCAAGGTTTCTTTGTCGCCTATGGGTTTGCCAACTAATTTTCAATAAAGAATAATACGCTGAAATATTTCACATAGACCAGAAGAAGCCAGTAGTAGACGAAATGTTGTCTGAAATATAGTTGTTGTCTGAAATATAGTAGTTGTCTGGAATATACTTTCCTTTTCGGCGTATTGCTTGCAGGTGTATCAATCACCTTATCAGAAGCAACTTATGTTCGGCTGTTCTGAAAGGAATGCTGTTCAGGGGCTTGCATTGCTTACGTTAAGGCCTAATGCTTCAAGACGTGACTTGGAGTTGATGATCATGTTTCGCTGTGCGTAAGGTTTTCTGGCTCTTGCTTAGTTAATGAGTCAGTTAATTATCAACTCTTTGATTATTGTAAAGCATGACGCCTGAAGCAGGCTATGGTGATTGCTATCACAGATTACGTAGTATGGGATATGGTTCTGAAATGTTTACATTATCTTCACGAATGCATGATGCTAATATAATATAACATAATTTAATGTGATTGTTGACATGATTTTCAGCTTTTTCAAGTTCTTTATGGTAGCGTAAATCTGCTGAAATAGCATCATCGACGAAATGTTAAGGTTATTTTCTATAAAGAATATCAGTTCGATAAGCTGAAAATATGTTTAATCGAATTTATAAGTGTAGCTTTGAATGCTGATTTGATATTTGTACGGGATTTTGTAAGGATTGCGTTGTTATCAACATTAGAGACGCTCTCTTTCCCTCTTAACATCGGCAATAATCAGTTCTTTTTACTGTTTCTCGTAAATTTATCTTATAGAGGTTTGTTAATTTTATCATCCAATTTTGTTAAGCTTGTTCTGCAGTTAAGAAGCGATGATATTATGAACATGCATATAAATCTGCTCCGGATCTCGTTTATTTTGCTAGCTTCCCAACACCAACCCCCCTCCCCCAAACACATACACACACCTCTTAATGTAGGAAATTACCCATGTTGTCATCCTTCAAACAGCACATGTTGGTAGTAGTTTTAAGTGTATTTTTGAGTACAGTTTTTAAACGTTAAAATTCAATTTCTTGTTCTCAACGCGATGGTTGGTATTGATAGTTTAAGGAGAATTCCTTTCTTCGCTTTATCACTTCCTATTAGAACGTTGTCCATCGTATGCTCACAAAAGGCTCAGTTTGATGCTCAGTGAAACCTCGTTCATTTAAATTATGTTTGAAAATATAAGTTTTTTATTTTATACATCATTTTCTGTTAGTATTGTAGTGCAGTTTACTGACTTCGATAGGAATTTATAATTGTTTTGTGTGAACAAAGACTTCGATTTCCGTACTTGACAGTTAATTGACATTGAAGTGTGAAAAGTAGGATAGCACTCACGACAGTAATATTGATGAAAATGGCATACCTACTAAAATATTGTATAAAAAGTTGAAAACAATATGACCAGCTTGCCTATAACAAATAGAACGATTTTCAGAGGGCTTTGAGCCCCCACTAAGCATTTCTCAGGGGAGGCTCCAGTCCCCAAGTCGTCACGTAGTCGGCGCCTATGTTAATATCTGGTAATTAACATGAACTTCTTTGTTTCTTATGTTTTCTATTAAAATATGATGCCCTGTCTGTGTCGATACGAGTTATAGCTTGCACAACGTCATAAGGCTGCTTTTCCAGTTTGTTGTTAATAGCTGTTTGATAGAAACTGAATACGTGTACAAGCTAATATCTATAGAATATAGATAGGCTATGTTTACCTTCTACAAAACAACATTCATTCAACAAGTAGCATATGCTCAAGTCAAGTTGGTCACAGGCTGTTATAACTTGTCAAATTTTTTCACCTTCTAGTCTCCTTACCTCAAATTGCAGCAATAAAACTACTTGAATCTTACCCTCTCTCAAATCGTTATGTAATCTTAAGCAAGTTTTTCTTTCCAAAATAAATAAAGTTTCACAATTTGGCAGGTCTGTTATTTCTATTATTGATGTTTGAGAGGAGAAGACTTTAATCACCCGAAACTGAGGTTGCCAAAGCCTTATCTTTTCCACCTTTCAACTGTCAATACTATTCAAATTCTGTTTATATTAGCTCATCTAGAGCTTTGACAAGCAGTTACAAACAACAAGGAAACAATATTTGAAGAGACACTTATCATGGGTCGATGCTAAACTTAAGTAGTCAGTTTCATTCGCTTATCATCAGACTGAACAGATAATTCTCAATAGAGCAAACATTTTGAGTTTTGTGTTGAATAATACAAGCATATCTAGCCTTTGTTGGAGAACTACAAATGTTTTTTGAAACGAGACTCTTGTAGTTCTGCTTTACTTCGTGGCCCTTATCCAAATCTCCTTTTAAACTATTTTTCTCCAAGTAGATACTCTGAATACTGGTCCAAGCCTTCTGCTTAAACAGAAAACGATGATTTTTTTCTGATTTTAACAAGTGCAGAATTACCACAAAACTTTTCTCCTTGTTTATTTTGTGGGTTAGATTTGAAATTTTGGTGCTCAAAAGCTACAGAAGGAGGTCAGCAATTGCAAGATTCGATTGAGTGGAGGCGTATACTGTGTGATCGCCTATAAAATGTAGATGCTTTCATCTGCTTAAGGGGTTCTCACAGAATAGGAACAATGGCCTGACAACATCGCATTGAAAGCAAAGGATGCAGCAAGATGTCAACTGACGCAGACTCTCTACAAACTATTAGGGCTATTAGAATATAAAAATCATGGACGAAAAAAGATTCTTTCGCATATGTATTTTAATTTCAATTTCCGAAGAAAAAGGTACTGAATAACATAGTTTATAAGAAAGAGCAGATGGATTATTAGTTATCATAATTAGTATAAGTGAACAAACTTGCGAAACTTTGGTAAGAGTGTATAATAGCATGCCCTCAGATAGAGAACTTGTCTATGAATAGCAACATAAGATGACATGCCGATTTTTATATGATCTAGCCTTATTATTTAGTGCCGCCTAACCTTCATTTGACGTCATAAGAACATATTTCAATTACCCCATAGCTAACAATATACTATTTTAGGAGAAAAATCTTCTTTGTTAATTGTTAAACATCGAGCTTCTATCAAAACATCATGCGACAACGTGATTCTAACAAATGAACGAATACCTAAAATAGAGCAGGTGCTTTGTGAGGATCTTAAATAATGAGTTTTGAAAAATTTAGATGCAACTGAAAAATTATGATATTTTGAAATCAAATAGCCTTGGAGATGATACTACATTTGTAAATGTGTGAGTTAGATAACTTTACGTTTGTATACGTTGGGGTAGGCAATGCAAAGCATGATGAAGGAGGAATATAAGTTGAGTTGAGAAGATATTTTATTAGCATGAATAGAAGATAAAACTGCAAGAGATAGCGAACACATTTTTATACTAAAAAGCTCTTTGCGTGTGACACTCACCATAGTACAAAGTCGTTAGAATTGGAATTGAGAAGAAATCAATAAAACTCATACCCAAGTGTGTTTTGAAAGTAGCCAATCAGAAGTCTGACTTTCCTATGTAAAACATCTTCCAGAAAACCTTTCAAAGAAAGTGCAAATGAATCTCCAATCGAAACCACGTTTGTAGCAAGGTTTATGGCAGTATGATCTACTATAGCATGGCCAATTGTAGCATGAAATTTTGTAGTGTCAATTTTTGTAGTATGTCATTTTGTAGTATTGCATTCTGTAGTGTAGCATTTTGTACCATGACCTTTTCTATAATGACCTTTTCTAGTGTGACCTTTCCTACCATGCCCTTTGTAGTATGACCTTTTATAGTATGACCTTTGTAGCATGATCTTCTGTTGCATGACTTTTGTAGCACGTCCTTCTCCAGAATGACCTTTTCGTGTATGGTATTTTGAAGCACGATATTCTGTAGCATGACCTCTATAGCAGGGCATTTTGTAGCACAACCTTTCATTGTGTAACATTTTGTAGCATGACAAATTTCAATACGGCACTTCGCACCAAAAACTTTTCAAACATGATCCTTGCAATACATCATTTTGCAGTATGAACTTTTTGTTGTATAATCTTTTGCAGTGTGATACTTTCTTCTAGTATGACGTTTTGTAGTATGACATTTAGATTTATGACATTTAGAGGTATAAAAGTTTTTAACATAACCTTTTTTAAAGTGACCTTTTGACCTTTTAGAAAAACGACATAGTTATCTGCGTCATTTCATCTAATAACTCTACACACACAATATTATATAACCTGGATCTGCTCCCTTTCTCTAAACTCCAAGCCTATTTCCAAATTTATTCAATTACTGCAGCTTTCATCTCCCATGTACCAATACCTCTACATATTTTTACGTTTTCTATTTCCACAAAAATATCACGAAGAAAGTATTAAGCAAAAGGGAATAGAATAAATGCCATTCTTTTTGTTTCCCACGTGAAAATTACCATTTTTTGTCTTTTCTTTAAAGCCTCTGCTTTTTCATTTTATGATTGATTAAATAAGAAAATGATAACCCAAAAACAATTGAAATTAGGTGCGGAATCGCAAAAATAAAAATGGAGGAAGACTCTTTTTCTATAAAACTTTTCACCGCAATGTATGATAATAAGATAGCTTATAGATGTAGTTTAGTAATGAAAACGTGATAAATATCAAGTTTAAAGTTTGTGTGTAAAACAATATCTAATTTGATTACGGCTATCTTTTAACTGAACTTCTGGCTAACGCAATTTTAATAAGGAGTGACATTCCTGCAGAGAACACAATTGTCTTCCTGGATATTGAGAGATTTATGCATCATTACTACCATCTAAATATTTAACTTTTGACGTAAACTCGTTAGATAAATTTTCAATCATTGCTTTTCTGGTTCGTTACTTTCATTGGATAAATTTAAATTTTCTTGATTTGCGGTTATTTATGATCTTCTCAGCTTACGTTTTGAGAGTAGAATTATCTTGAATTTCATTATGTTTATCTTAGCAGTAGTTTACGTATTTGGGCAGACAATGTGTATTCTTTTGCATCAGACAGAGCTAATTCATTTATCTTCAGGGAAATTTGAGTGCGAACTATCTACAGAAGAACAGGTGTAGTGCAGCTATTCTTGGTACAAAGGTACGTCGAGACGTAAAAGAATCGAGAGAAATCTTTGAGCATTGTATTTGTGAACGGGTGGTAATTGAACGTGGCCAAGATATGAAAGGCCGTGCATATGAAGCACTCAGAGTATAGAGATCCCTGTTGTATGTGCATTAAGATTTCTCACTGTTCTTTATTTAATACTACCTGAAATCGATCCTATTCGAAACATATAATAGCTATTTCTGCCAACCTAAGATCATAAGATCGTATTCAAATTATAAACAGAAGCTACTTAGCAGGCATCCAAGATCTAAAATAATAAACAAATTTGATTTTTTCAGTGTTTTTCCAAACTAATTACAATAAAAGCCAATAGAAAATGACCTCTGATAATCAGACTTTGCCCAGAGGGGAAGCGTGTGTATTCTAGTAACTTTTAGAGCTGTGTCGTTCAAAATCGTAATCCTTGCAAAACGAAGTCAAGTGAAAATTGCTAAAAGCAGTAGACGGAGTAAGAGGGAATTAACCTCTTAATTGTAGTCATGAAGAATACGATCTAATCAATATTTATTGGAAAAGTAGCATTCGATTGTAGTTATGGGGATGTGTTGCAAATACTTGATTGCTTTGATGCCCATTATTTGTCCCAGTTGCAGACCATCTTGCATTTTGGACCATCCTCTGTTTTAGACTAGTTCCAAATAGTCTATAGTACGATACTCAGGCTGAACTACTTCCTGTTACCTCGCTCTCTAATTCGGAGTCACTTAAAGTCAAACGATTACATTATACGAGTGCATAGATATGGAATGTTTGCAAACCTTTATAAATTACGTCGCAACGAGTACGCACGTTCCTTGGGATAAAGCAAGGTCAGCTTGAATATTCTGGCCTCTTTGTGAGTTTTGACAGTTTTGACATAGGTTGAAAAGCAGATTTTGGTCAGAACTCAGGATGGTCTTGAAGAGTTCTCTTGACTCCAAGTAGCTGGTATACATTTCTAAAAGCTGCTATATTAATTCCTAGTCAGATTTAAGCAAACATTAAGCACTGAGAAAATAAAAAGATCCAGCCCGTGGGTAATACTGTACCACAGTCCTCTGGTCAACGTCCACTATCAGTTGATAAAAAGCTGCAGCAAGGTGTGGAAAAAGAGACAAAAACATTGTACAAAGAACGAGGAACGCTTTGCGCATGTATATCCTTTATAAATGTGCATATCAACTCTCATTACTGAGATTGTTTGTATTGGAAGTGGATGGACGTTCTCTTACTTTAACTTTTCTTGACACTTTCCCACAACATAAGCAAACTTAGTCAACAGACAAGAACAAGTATGGCATATATATCATAACAGCAAGCTTTCTTTCCAAGAAGCTGAACAACAATAAGATTGCTATACCAATTGTCTGATAGATAAGGAGCTAGACACATGATCGAAGTAGCGGCAGAGATCGTTCACCAGCGTGTCGTCGAGTAAAAGTATGAAAATAAAGAGCTGTTAAAAAGGTAGAAAGTTTTAGTTGAATAAAATGTACAAGGTAATTGTTGGCTTTTTTTCAAGTATGAAGTTTGTGGATAGATACTTTTTGAAGATTTTTCAAGAATTCAACTACGCGAATTTTGCTTATTTACGACAATTTATTTTTAAGAGCCTCAAAATTTTTGAATATCCGTTCCAATTTTTTGTTAATAAAATGCGGCCACAGTCAGTAAAAAAATTAGCGTAACGGCTTGACATTTTGAAAATCATATACCTTACAACAAAATATAAAATGATGAATGTTATAGATTTAAAAGAAACTTCTATATTAAAAATTTATCTACATTTTTTTTGTGAAATTGTTTTCTGCAAGTTTTAAGGTTATTTAAATTTTGCCAAATTTCATTTCCAAGTTCTTTCTTTGCAACTAAATTTCGCAAATCCTGAACCAATATGGGAACTTAAGTTGGCTAATAATTTAATTGCTTAAAGGTACAATTGCATTTATATATTTTACCTGTTGTTTCTTTGACTAACGATAGCGATATAATGGATCAAACATACGCGAGCACCAGCACGGTTTAAATTTTTAAGTATCTTAAAATTTTTTAAGGGAAGAAATTTCTTGCTTCGATGTTCATGATTTGGGAACATTGGTAACTAAAGATGAACATAATAGCGTAGCAATTTAAGACTATTAACATCCAAACGAGAGTGAACTGAAAGTAATTAGAAAACACTGCTTAACTGCTTCTACAGGTATTGTTTTAGTTCTGATTTCATTTATTCTTAGTTATTATATCGTAAAACAGAAAAATGTCCTTATGACAGTTAAAAAAGACACCTTTTTGGAATGTGACTTTAAGATCATTTATTGGACTTCTAATTGAGAAAACGCAATGTATTAACGGTTTTTTGAGCTACGTCATTTAAACAACTAATATTTTATAATTTGAGCATGTTCTTGCAAACTGTGATTATCAGATCCTGGCCAAATTTTTAAATGCAAAAGTTCCTCAACTTTTACATATAACTGCCTTTACATCGGAGTCGTTCTGAATATCACCTATACTGTATTTGATTACTAAATTATGTCAAATGTTGCCTTCAAGATGCGTTTCAAGCTTACACCGTAACATTTAGTTGCTCATAGCTCTGGTTTACATATAAACAGTAGATCTAAGCTCTATAATACAGTGCTACATCTGCCATTCGGTTAAATGTAAATTTCTCTAAAAACATCTGCTTTGTTCCAGAAGGCTTCTCTCTCGTCTACCTCGCCTGAAAATTTAGATTAGAAAACTGCTCTGGCAAGAGGTTAGCTTACTTACTATTCATTTTTTGTCATTAATAGACACAGTTTGATATTAGGATGGCATGATACGCTTGTTGTCTATTCAAGGAATTTTGCAATCTCTACCAAGCTTACTACTTCCTTTCTTCTCGCATCATGCTGAAATAACAAATAACAGACTAAGATAAATTTGTTTCATTCTTAAAGATCTGAGACAGAGAGTAACATGATATGTGGAAAGGTAAGAGAACGCTTTATGCAAAGCACTTTATTGATACTTACGTTTTTGTAGATAGTCAGAAATATACAATATCCATAAGTTGAACAGTTCTATTTATTTTAATGTGTTTTCATATAGTATAGAAAGAAGATGTATCAAACGTATCCGTCCATTTTATCTAGCAAATATGTTTCTTCGTGCAGGTTCTATCAAAGTGATGAAGGTGGTTAGATTGTATTAACTTCAAGAGGTATGGAACCCTTCTTCGCTGCTTATTGGCATGAGGATTCGTTCCATAATATATTTCATCAAAACTAACCCATGCTTAACATTTTGGGCAATAAATATTTGATTCCGATTTCAGGTAATGCAGAAGAATATGATGGAGCATCTAGAATAATTGACCGTTAAAACAATGTATGTTACGAATGAATTTAATTTCTGCTCGTGTACTTGGAGCACAAATTTCCGTGTCCTTCCTTAGGAAATTGATCAAGTGTCTTGCATGATTTTGAATCCTCAAGAACAAAGACAATCCACCAAACCATATACCTCTTGTTCTTCACTCAAAAAATTGGCGTAAATTAGGTTTGGGCCAAATTGAAGCAGGTGTGTGTTCCTTATTAAATCTAGGTCTATGTTTTAAAATTTTAATGCATTCAGAAAAGGAGGAAAGATTATACATGTATCTAAATAATCAGAATAAGTACGCACATGAACATACTTCATATGCACCTTGCAAAAATATTTAAATCTTTTGCTTTTCCTGTATTAAGAAGCCAAGTGTTATAACCGTAGATTGTATTTTCGTAGCTATATACCGTGATGCGTTAAGGGTATGTAAATGAAGTTAAAACAACGAAATTCATATTTGAAGTTTTAGACACTGGTTTAAGTGACGTGAGGATTTGTGAGATTTCTTTACGTAACGTAAAAGCTACTTTTCCATTAACGTTTTATATCAGTGGACCTAATTTTTTTGTAAATCATGTATGTAATGATGGATATTTTAATGTTCACGAAAAAAAGGCTTGATTTATTTTTGCCGTTGTACGAAAGTTGGAGAATGAGGATCTGTCCCTTTGCTATAAACATTCTTGAAGTAATACCTCACGCACATTGATTCTTTTGTCCATCAATAAAGTTTGATTTACCACAAGATTACAGCTTCAATCTTCCCTTTTGTCGGTTTTTGTATAGCTCTTGTTGGTTGAGCAAAGGACCATAGGAACGGTGCCTGGGCCTTTTATTGCATAATATTATTTTGGAAGGAGAATTTTCTTGTGTATATAAACTTAGGAAGCAACTTTATTTCGTCATAATGACGGATTTGAATCCATTTGATAAATTATTTTGCTTCCGTTGTTTTCAAAAACACACTATATCTTACGAAATACCATTAGTGTTTTCCAGCGTAACAAAAAAAAAAAAGAAATAAGTGATTAATATACTAGTATTAGTCTCTTTATACCAGCTGGTCTGTTCATCGAGTTTGTGAATCGTTTGCATGAGCTTGAACAATAGAAAAAGCCAAATAAGAATACGTACAAGCTATACAAATGTTTACATTACTCTGAGAGCAGAAAACAATACCTAAGGAGCAATTCTTGGCCAATCTCATCCGCTGTGCAAGTCTGCATATGTTGCAGATTAAGCCTTTATAACAAATAACTTGTTGGAACATTGGCTAAATATTACTAGCTCTATAAGCTCTATGTTGTTCATATTATTGTTAATATTATTATTATTATTATTATTATTATCATTATTACAGAATAAATACAGGCCTACAAGTTCCACTCCTATAAAATCTTGCTGCCCCCGTCGTAATGGGTGAAAACAGTGAGAATGATATGTACAATTTTGAAGCTGAATTCTCTGTAAAGTTACAGAATAAATATATGGTAGTGAAGTATAAAAAACTATCATTATTATTATCCTCATTATCATTATAACCTTAGACATTGTCTACTGACCATTTCTGCTGTTTGTCCCATAGACGTCTTCAACTGCTCTTGCAATGCTATGAAGATTAGCTTCACTAAGTCTGCAGGAAAGCAACATGTATAAAACAATGAAGACAATATGATGATATTTTCCTCTAGTTTGGTACCCTTTACAGAGTTCAAGAAAAAGTTTTAAAAGAATGAGAAAGGCCCCTCTGGTAGAATATAAGCTATAGGAAAACGTAAACATGGAAAACAATGTGTGATACACCATATAAGGATTTGAGATTCCATAACGCTATTTACTATGTAAACAGATCTAATACTATGATTTATTTTAGGTTTCTCACATTGGTTTATTTCTAAAGAGTTACAGTGGTGCTCATAATGATTGGAGCAAAGAGCATCATAAAATTGGCAGTGTCTCCTGACATCAACATCAGAACTTTGAGTAACAAAATCCTGTGTATAAGGATTCCATAAGATTATGAATCTCTTTTGTGTCATTTGGTTGAATCATGACACAATGCGATGTCCTCTCAGCAGAAAACACATACATGGGAACACCAGCTACAAAAAGGTTTTACCAGCTGTTGTTCGCATCCATGAGAGAGAAATTGGTTCTGTAAGAAAGTGTAAACTTAATATTTAGCACACCCAGCAAAATCCATGATTAACATTTTTTTGTCTCCAAAATTTTATATCATAGAATTGATGCTTTTATTGGTATATTAACATGATTTTCTCTTGCAGATGGACTCTGAAAACACATTTCCAGCTTATCTTATTAAAATAGTTACTTTGCTCTCCCAGCTTTTTCAGATTAGGAATCTAATTCTCTCAGAATATAGGTGTTCAAAGTCATTGATCAGCTTCAAAAGTAATTGCCATGATTTACTTCTCCTGAGTTCTTGTATATAACCTACATAGTACCCCAGCATCCAACAATATAAATGATTATCATTTTTTCTAACTAAACTATTCTAACATTCTGCCTACAGAGGTTAACAGTTATGAAAATCATCACAGTAGTGTCAAGTAATGTCAAATATGCAGTCTTTTATGAACTTGGATAAATCCCATTTAAAGTAATCCACACACGTATTTGGATATGAATTCCCAATAATAATTACACACAAATTTTCATGGTCACATTCCAAAGGTACCCAAAAAGAAATTTAAATAATAAAATATAATATGTTTTGCAATTATTTTGTCCTCTCAATAATTATATACTTTTTGATGCATAACAGAAAGAAATATACAAACGATGAAACTGTAATTTAAGCTTGAATTAAGAGGTAGTTTTGAGGGGTGTTAATTGTAACATGAAATTAGTAACATAACTATTCTATTACATTATGTCAAATGCATCAACGCTACTGTTCAATATCCTACATATGTTATTTAAACACACTAGCAGATTTTGAATAAAGGAAGCAGCTCAATGTGAATAGGTGACTAAGAAGTGTAAGAAAATAAGATTTTAACTCAAAAGTCTTAATGGCACATACCACTCTTGTGCAGACAGATAAGAAATTCTGCATCATTTAGAAGAGAGGGTTTGAAATAATCAGTTCTCAAAAAAGACAGTAGAGAAATATAAAACATGTCAACACAAGACTTGAATCTATGCACTAGCAAAGTGCACTCTATCCATTTAACTAGCCCTCTCACCATGATAACACGTCCCTATGCTTAAGTTGACACAACCATTGCCAATCCTCCATCAGAGGCCATCAATATCCAGCTCTACACAATTTTCTGACATATTTTCACAAAATCAGTTGTGTAGTACAATAGGCAGGACTCACCAAGGCTACCAGACTACAATTAATTGAAGTCAGCTTTGCAACCAAAACCAAAAGAAAGATGGCAGCAAGAAAAGAAAGAATGAAGAGAAAAAGGGAAAGAAGGTTAAATAATAAGAAGAGGTATGAAATAACAAAAAGAAAGAAAGAAAGCATGAAAAAAACTCAACTACAAAATAGAAAAGAATTACTGGTGATAAGAACAAAAGGGTAAACATTTTAAATCTATTTACCGATTGATATTTCCCTTCAGTTGTTTTCTTAGCTTCTCCAATGTAGCATTGCGAACAGATCCTGAGTTAACAGATTCTCTCAGTTGTGGTGGAATATACTTGCTACTTTTTTGGCTAGTAGTTTTACTCTCCTTTACACTTGGCTCCATTCTTTTACCGTCACTTCCTTCAAAATCATCTTCCTTAACTACTGTGTTTTCTTCATCATCGCCTACAATTTCATCAATGTCATCAAGTTCTACCTGTGGAGTAACATCTTCCTGATTGTCCCCATCTTCATTTCCAGACAAATCATAACTGTTAGCATCTTCATCAAACTCTTCTTGATCACTACTTACGTCCTTATAAAGAAAAGTTTATATGTAGAACATGCACTATTAAACACTATAATATGAAAACAAGACAGCTAATGCCACCCACAATACACAAAAAAACAAATGTATATATGAATTTAATAAGCATGAATATGATATATATGTAAATTATTTCAGTTATATAAATATGAAATTGTAGGTTTTTCAGTTTTAGTACAAACATCTCTCATGCCTCCTCATATGAACATTAAAGCATACCTGCACCCACACATGCCCAAATCTATAGAGAGCTCCCTGTTCAATGCCAAATAAAGCAAGATAACAGGTTAAATAGTGCTGCCCATTTCCCCCCTTCTGTTCTTGAAAATTCTTACAAGCTTTAAGAAATTCCTTCCAGGGCAAAAACATGAAAAATCATCATTTTCCAGAATCAATTGCCCATTTTCATTCTGTAGTAAAGGTGTTGGTCTTTTAGAAGATCTGCTTATTATTTATCAACTATTTTAATAAAGGTATTGTAGATATTGTTTTTTATTGTTTTTACATTATTGATAACAGAACAGCAATAATTTTCCATAAGAAAATTATGTCCAGCAATAATGAGTCACAGCTCTGAAGAGCTATCTCAACTTAATAAAGATAATTGTTTACTAGGAAAGAACTAAAGGAAATAATGGTTATCTCTTTGTGAAAACAAGAAATCTTCGCAAGAGTTGATAAACTGGTAATGTGGGCTACTAGCAGATGTATACATGTACGTTTTTAAACAAAGACAATCTGACATAAATTTTCACAATTGTTTAGAAACAAAGGGTAGAATACAGTAATTAAAACATTATTCAAACTTTACCGAAATATGCAAACAAAGTATATTAGTATTGCATGTCATACCACTTCTCCTGAGTCCAAATCAACAGGGATGCTTTTGGGCTTTTTGCCTCCATGATTAGCTTGTAAGGCTAGTTCTCTCTTTCGTTTTCTGTATTCACCATCCTCGTTCACTTCTTCATCCATAAATGGTTCACAAACATCCAACAGATCTATTATGTAGTTAAGGTGTACAGTAAAAACTATGGCCATCAAGTAATTAATTTTTCATTTGCTACTGCAAATAAATGTTGTGCAATAGTTGAAATAACTTGCTGATGGCAATATCAATAATAATGACTTAGATGCTCTTCCTACTCCTATTGCCATTACTGATAATGATGACGACGATGACGATGATGATGATGATGATGATGATGATGATGATGATGATGATGATGATGATAATGATGATGGTGGTGATGATGATGATGATGGTGATGATGATGATGATGATGATGATGATGATGATGAAGATGATGATGATCAATATTATTGTTATAATTTTTATTATCATTGTGACAACAATAATAATAAACAACAATAGTGATCATCATCATCCTCATACCATAGTGATGACATATTCAACTTAAATATAATGAAGAACCTCTTATCTATTTATAAACTATTGGTGGTTAAGACAGTGATAGATAATTATGACCACGATTATGACTATTATGAAAACAACTACTATTTGTACATCAAGTTTGTAGCAGGAATGTTCCTTATTACATTTATCATACATGGCACTTAACAGATACCTCAATATTATTTTAATGTAAAAGGATACAATCCAACCCATCATCTGCAAAAACTGATGGAAGATTTTTCTTCTTTTTCATCTTCAGCCTCTTTTCCATACTTGAAATAATTTTATCTTCCTCATTAGGATCATCATTTGTAGGCTCTGAAACATTCTCCATTGAACTACCTTGGCCCTAGAAAGTATTGATAGTAGAGTATCCCATTTGTTACTATGCAGTGTTCTTTACAAGAAAAGTATATAATACAGATAGGCAAGATCAGTTTTCTCTTTCACAAAAAAACTTCAATAGTATCTGAAAATCAGCATACTGAAAGCCCTTTTGCTTATCAATTTTAAATAGATTTAAAACTTGTAACTTTCAAAGTCACCAAAGATCATATTTCAATGCTGCAAAGTCTACACTGATCATGTACACATGAATGCATCTTACCCTAGGATCCCTGTGTCTGTATGATCTTCATTCAATTCTTATAAAAACTTCTAAAGCAATGAACTGATTATTCTAGTATTAGTATTAGAAAAGATGTTTACTTCAAACTAAAGAAATAATTTAATAATTTCCCTTCTTATCTCTGTGAAGCAATAGCAGGATCATGTTGCCTGGAGCATAATCAGTACCTTAAAAATGAACATCCTCTATCATAAACCCACTATTTCCACATGTCAGCCTCATAAGTTTTTTTAACTTGAGGTCATGTAAGCTTCTATCAAAACTCCACACTATTTAACAAGTCTGCAAGTGCCAAACAGATGAAATTTACATGTGATTCATTGCCTATAGTATTGTGGATCAATCATCAGTCTACCACCTTGCACACAGATGAAAGTACTGGCCATATGTCTAATGCAGACACAAAGAAGTCACCAGTCATATTGATCCCTCCTCTTTTAGCCCTCTGCATGTTCTGCAATGGTCATCAATACTTAAGGAACAAGGGAATAGGGAATGTACTGCACAGATCGCCAAACATCCTGTTACTCAATAGAGGGTAAAATAGGAGTTAGCTTTAAATCTTCGTGGTTTCTCTCCTACACTATCTTAAGTGCAAGGCACTCCAAAATATGTACCCTAAAACGTTTTTGACCCCCTCACTACTGTTTCTTTCTATGTAAGTTCTCTAAAAATATGAAGCAGGAAGTTTATAGGGAAGAATCACTATTCAAAAACGACCTTACAGTATAAGACTTTTGCGTAACACAAGGGCCGTTGGCATAAAATAAGGATTTTTTAAACTTGTAACTTTTTGCATTCAAAAAACAAGCAAAAA
>JAAAKL020006479.1:0-17956 GCA_010016065.2 Carybdea cf. marsupialis auct. non (Linnaeus, 1758) | reverse complement strand
GTTGGATCATAATAGTGGTGATTCGGCACCTTAACTATATATTCTTGTAGGATCCTCATATTTATGTATTAACAGTTGCATCAATTGTTCGGGTTGCTTTTTTAATGACGAAACCCTTCACTGAAATAGGAAATTATTGGAAGCACTGTTAAGTTGCAATGTTTTTACTGAACTCGTTTAAGGTTATCGTCAATAAACCGTGCCTATACTTTATACCTCTTTAGTTTTTACGGACGGTATCAAGTTTTTATTTTGTGGTTTGGAAAATTACCTCTTTAGATTGTTACTGACGTACTACGGTCACTTTGATGCTCTTTATTATGTCGTAGTAGATCGTTTTCCCTTATTTACCCATATTAAGGTTAATAAAACGTCCAAAGCACTGATTTTAAGTAATAACTCACTTATTTGACAGTTGACGTGTTCATAAAAGAATAAAACGTGCATGGAGTGTCAAAAGGGACTGTGGAATCTTGTCTCTTAATAATAAACATCGCGTTTGACAATTAATTCTATTGGTTATTTCAGATACATTTTTCTATAACTTGACAAAGGATTCGAGCGTGAGCTTTCGTATATTTTGGACGAGAAATAACTGCAACGTGATTTCTTATATTTTCAACCAATACATTAGTTCGGCAGAATTCATTAAAATCAAGATCTCGATGCAGTACTTTTCCCTGAATAGCAACACGCTACAGTTTTGAAAATGGAAGCTTGTACTCGGACAGATTTATGACTACTAACGCAGGCCATCTGATTGTGAAGTATTGTATTTTCTTATAAACAAAAGACGTTTTAGTGTTCACTGTTGCCGTTCTCAGGAATGTACAGGATTGAAATGGTTCATAGTCTGAAAATGAACATGATATCTTTTTTTTCTCCATTTAACGTCTTCTTCGCCCTTTCATGATGTTTGACGGTGCCCATGTGCATGCGACTTGCTACTGGAGCATGGAGTACTTTAAGACTGGATGCCCTTCCTGACGTAAAAAATGACCCTTACAGGATTTGAACCCTGACCATCTTGACCCTCTTGATCTTAAGGCAAGGAATTTATTCACTAGACCACGGCGGCTCTGAAAAGGAACAGAATGTATCCGTTTTTGTAATAATTGGCGCATAAAAGGTTTGTTATAATTTCCCCACAAAACTACGTTGATATGACGTCAACACTCTTATATGATTTTTCCCCTTTGATCTTTGGCGTATCTTTGACAGGCCAAGTTGTGATTAGATTGGAGGAAGTGTGTAACTGTAAACGTGGAAGGCTTATCAATTGCTCTTCATTAGCTTTGTTTCGTTTCTTGTAACAGGGTTCAAATGTTGACGAGTGGCAGCGATTACAAACCCTTTTCGTACATTATTGGAGTTCCAGCAGCAGATTTTCGCTATAACTACGACGGGGTAGGTTTTCTCTAGATACTTTTCAGTGCTGTTTAAATAGCCTTCCTCCATGAACAAATGACACAATGTGCCACAATGGAGCTTGACATAATAGACTTGAACATCTGGGGAGCTAGAAATATATATTTTCAGTGCCATCGTGTTTGCATGTTGTTATAAAGAGACGTGAGTATCTGTTTTAAAGATGTTGGACTATGTGAAATAATTGCCTGCCCTTTACCTGTGTCTCCCGGTATTTTGATTTCAAAAATGGCTGAAAATTTGAGGACATTGGTAGCCAAAAAATGTTACTGTAGTAGCCAACAATGCGGTATGCCGATGAGGCAATTTAAATCAATCTTTGATAGAAATTTGATACACATTGTAAAATAATTTATTTAAACTCTGAAACTCTATGTTGAAAGAAGTAAAATAACCAAAAATGACATTTAAGAGTTCGGGATTAAAAGTAAGTGGGCGTTATCTTGTGGTTGCCGCTAATCAAAGGTGGTCGCCATTCGAGTTTTGACAATATCTGTAAGAGATGGGACGTCTGAGATGAAATGGGAAGACATGACAAGATATGACATATAATATGGTATGATTAATGTTATGTATGATATGTCTAATTATAACTGCCTCGAATATTTTTACTAGGTAAAATTCCCAGCCTACATGTATCCATCATACCACACGCTTCATGACACGTTTGACTGGATGGTCAGATTCAACGATCCAGATTTCAGATATCATTTAACTGTGGCAAAGGTCTGGTCTTTGGTCGCATTAGAGCTGGCAGATTCAAACATCATCCCTTTCAACTTGAAGAAATGGACTCAAGTTTTGAAATACTATGCAGACAAGCTAGAGAAAGATTATAAGGATATGCTCTTGCCTAAGAATATCACGTTAAGTAAGGTCATTGCTATTTTTTTTGAACCAGCTTGCTTATACTTCATTGTGAAGTGAGTTTACAAAGTAGAAGAGGGTGGGGCGAGTGGGGCATGTGTCGATATGTAAAAAATGCATGTAGTTCGCATACCGCGCTACAGTTATACTACGATTTCGATATTCAAACAATATGTTGGTTGATGGCCCCATTAGGCCAGTCTCCCCTTTTCAAACTCTTGAAGCCGAAATCAAATAATCTCGATTTCATTACTTCCAAGCTCTTTTCAAGTTTATTTGCTTGCTATTGAAATCGTATGCTATCAAACAAGCAGAGAGGAAGATCAGAGATTTCTCCAGTATTCAAAAAGCACATCAATATATTTCAGTTGCCTATCAAGGGTGTCATTTAAACCCATTATGTTAAGACTCGAGAAATCTTCACGCGTTTAAAACGTGCCTTTTATAAAGGATCGACTTTTCAACAACTGGGAACAAAATCAGTCTTTCAATCAGAAAATTTTGTGAAAATTTAATTTTCTTTCATGAAGTAGCACACCAAGGGGTATGATCATACACAGTGAAGTTTTGATCCGCATCTTCAACGTTGCTTTGAAGCATCGAAACTTATATAGCTTGCGTTCAAATAAATTGAGTACATTACCAGCACTCAGAAGAAGCTGAATTTCCAATCATGGAGTAAAATATCTGAAAATATTTAGCCCGAGAAATTTATGCTATCCTGACAATGGACAGGATTCATTGTTAAAGGTCGTTTACATTGATTGTTGAAATTTTCATATCACTTATTGCAGAATAACTTTAGTTATAATGTAGGGATACATACACGTATTTGTAGATAATTCAATTCCATAAAAGATGCGTCATCAGTGATTTGATTTTTTTAACGTGTGATTGACTCGATGTTATGAAAATGCACATGTAGGTTAACGTGGCCTAATTTCAGTTGTTCCATAACCTAGAGGATTCTTTCTCATTTACATCTTTGTTTTAACTATTTTTTACCTCAAGCTGATGCTTCATGTTCATACAATGGCACTAAGTTTAGACTCCTCGTAAAGAAGACAATTCTTTAATTTTGGACTTTGATATATGCACGTTCCTCTAACACTGGTTCTAAAATATTGTTAAGTTTCAAAAACAGCACTTTGGAGACGGTGCACGTCAGATCTCCCGGCTGCTAAGCGGAGAGGTTTAGAATACAAAACAATACCCGGAATAAATACTTCTTTCATGTGGCAAGTGCCTTGATATATTTGCTCTGTTTTCCAACTTAGTAAAAACATAACTTCTATTTGTCCAGGATTGTAGGTACAAAAATAACCGAACTATACACTAAATATTTGCTACGATATGGTTTTGTTAATTTTATAGTCTTGTTCTATCTACCCCCGCAACTTCGTATTGAATGCTGTTACCTTCTGTTGTGTTTCCAGTAACACCTAACTCGTTTCTAGAATTCTAAAACCTGCATGTATAATTGAATTACGAGCATATGTCTAACTCCAAACTGGTTAGAATGCCTAGAGTTCTTCATATCCCTTTTTAAATTGCATTGTCGCAATCTGAATTATATGACGTTTAAAACTAGCAAAGAAGGGATTGCAAACGTATTTTCATCATGATCAGCGTAAGCATTGTTATGAATCATAAGAGTATTCATGTAATTGTGACCAATAATAAAGTTAGTGATGCGCCAAGATAGGTTTTTAGCGCTGGTCATTCATTTTAGCGCTGGTCATTCATTTTAGCGCTGGTCATTCATTTAGCGCTGGTCATTCATTTTAGCGCTGACTATTCATTTTAGCGCTGGGCATTCATTTAGCGCTGGTCATTCATTTTAGCGCTGACCATTCATTTTAGCGCTGGTCATTCATTTTGCGCTGGTCATTCATTTTAGCGCTGGTCATTCATTTTAGTGCTGGTCATTCATTTTGCGCTGGTCATTCATTTTAGCGCTGACCATTCATTTTAGCGCCAAACTGTGTTTTGGGTTTACAAGGGGCGATGTTGGTGTAGTACAAGCCTACATTTTTAAATTAAATCGACTTACGTTTGAGCTGCTAATGTGTGATACATTCGTATCCGGAGTGGTAAAAAGGCACAATTTCAAAGTCGTATGTTGATCAGATTCACCGAGTGCAATGGTATGGGCTATCTTGAGTCCATGATAACTATTGTTCTAGACACTTAGTCTCCCACAGTATAACCTATGAACATATTCAGCCTGCTCTGGTTTTGCGCGGAAATTTCACGAAAAGTGGTATCGAAAAATGCAGCGACGGAAAATGTAGCGGCAGAAGATCAGGTAGCGGCTACTTTTCCTCCATTGGGGGGATCTGGATTTACGAAGGGGTGATTTCTCTAGGTCACTTGCAAACTTTTCTGTCGTCTGAATGCATTGTTTTGGTATCTATTAAATCTCATTCGGAGCGCCTTGTACAAAATCCTTCATTTGTCACTTGTGTTTTTGTGGTTATTATACTGTTATCAGTACTATTCTGTGGGGGTAACCGAATCATATTATTCCCTTGTGACTATTTTAAGACAAACTTTTATCTCACGGCTATGTCATCACGTTTCGTTATTGAGGAAATTGACTTTAGGTGCACATTCCCATTAGCCAAATCCAGACTGAACAATTTTAAAATTCCCAAGAGAGACTTGTAGACCAGGTGAATATTTGCTACTTGGGTATCACACTTAAAACGTATCTTGATTGATCTTTCAGCTAAAGAGAAATGTGCATATTTTTGAAGGTGAGGTTATGGCGTTACATAACAGCCGTTGACAAGTTGACAAGCACCTAAAAAAGTTCGAGAGCCAGTGGTGGAATAGCTATTTCAACCAGAATGTAAAATGAGCGTAATTTTTTAGGTTTGAAACATAACACTGCACGAAACAGCGAAACATTTTAGTGCTGAAAAGCTGTCAAAACATCATCAATCTAGCAGTCGGACTTTTGATTGGCTTCTTTCAAAACACAGTTTGGTATAAGTTTTATTGATTTCTTCTCAATTCCAATTCTGACGATTTGGTACTCTGAGGAGTGGCAGACAAGAAAAAGCTTTCAGTACTAAAATGTTTTCCCTTTTTTGGGCAGTTCTATTATTCTGTATCACTAACAAACTCCTTGAAACATAATTAACATAGAATAAAAGTGAAAGGAGCTATTTCACATGTAATTTACTTGATTTTGACGCCCTCTCCCCAGGTTTATTATAATTGTTTGTATTTATAGACATTCTGTGTAGTTTTTTGGTCGTTCTTCCTAAGAAGTACTTATAACGTCAGCAGCAGCAGCTTTTGATAAATTCTACTAAATTTTAAGACCTTGTGCACGTTGTTCATGAGATAACAAAAAGAGTAAAGAGCCATGGGTCTACAAGCCCTCCTCTGTCTGGATAAGGGGGCGATGTCAAAATTTAGAACAGTCATTTCAGAGCTGTCGTTAGCCGGCAATGGTTTCATGGGAAAAGCACTAGGATCCCCGGGAACTAGTTAAATGTTTGATGGATCTTGTAGCAATTTATATGTGTTGGTACGAATTGCTGAAATGTTGTTTAATTATCTGAAGTTTGTTTATTTTACATCATAGTCCTTGCCTTCTATCGATTACAAGTGCTATATTTACGGTAGAAATGACTATATAAACAATTAGATGAAAAGAGACTGTTTTCAGTCAAATTTTGCATGATTGTTTTCGTGTCTCACAGCCCAGATTACGAGCGCTGTAGATAAGTTACAGTCTGCGGTAAATGACTTCCATGGCAGGATTGATGGAAAGACAATGGAAAGGTAACCTGTTTGATTTTGATTTTGTTCACGTATCAGCGTTTTTAGTTGCTCATAAGGAAAAAGTTATTATCAACATACGAAATCTAAGTCCACATCCCAAGCATGGATAGGGTGAAAAGTCATCTGGTAATGACAGGTTGTATCGTATGTTACTGAACTAGATATGTTCTACCAAATTTACTCAAAATCACAAAATTCAACGGCTACTAAGTATTTTATGTTAGTCATTCACTCCTTCATTACACATTTTCTCTGAAAAAAAATCCCATCTTATTTCCTACTATTTTGCTTCCCAAGTAGTAGGACTTTTATTAGGAGTATTGCGCATGACTGTTATTTTGTAGAAATTTCCGTCTGAAGCTAATTCAGCCACAAAAAGACAGAACAAAAAATTTTCAGTCTAATGAAAATACACCATCTTTTTATGAATAGTTCTATGGGAGTACTGACCCCGTCAACCGCTAAGTCCCAACACTATCCGAGATGGGACTGCATATATAGGCGAAACTATTTATTTCTGGAAACCTATGAAGATGAACTACTTGACATAGACATTTATTACTCCGTGAAAGTTTCTTTAAATGTGGGTAACATATCACCATTTTAAAAAAATGGCACAACGTAACTTTTTAAATGGAATTTATTGATGTAACATATCATGAGCAACATTGGCTTCTAACAGCGCAAGTCAGGAGCAATCTGGAAAATTTACACTGTTTTTTTGTTGTTGCAAGCGTTAGGAGACAAAGTGCTGGCATTACTCGTGCAATGATGACAGAGACTTCTTATAAAGTGAGAAGTGAAAAGAGTTCTAACAGTTTATTGCATATCAGCAAGACACAATTAATGAATAAAATTTAAATGATTGATCCAGCTTGGGTTTACTCGTACTAACATAATTTTCACGTGCCGGAAAATGTCAAACAGTGTTGTACAGTGTTAAAAGTTGTGTCGTATGTTTATAGATATTTATAGACAGTAGCTGAGCTCAAAAGGTATTAGGGAGATTCACACAACAGAAGTACACAAAACAGACCCAGACACAGAGATATCAACGCATACATAAATATAGACATGGATGGACGTACAACGTACAGGCATAAACAGACAAACGCAAAATTAGAATCTATGACTTTTCATGTAAAGGACACTGATTCTATCAAGCAGACAGCACCATTGCAGTATAGATGGCAGCAACTCGTTTCAGAGACGTCACGTTTCAGCTAAGTAGGGATATAAATTTCACTATGAAACTAAATTAACAGCAAAACTATCAGTCAATGAACAAGGTACCACCATTTTTTGAATTGTGCAAGGGAGTAAATGGAACTGCATATATAGGCGAAGTTATTTATTATTGGTAGCTGAACTACTTGCCATATAGAACAATATCTTCCGTGCAATCACCAGCTGTCATCTATGTGCTTAGGATCAAAGGCATTTTTGAGCCTTGACCAGCTGGAGCTAGATTTAATGATGTTATATCAACCCTATCCCTTCCAAGCATTTTTAGACAGGTTTATATTGGATGAGGGAATTACACCCCTCCTCCATACTATTGTTGGAAAGGGTCTCATATATATATGTAACTTTGGGGAATTTTTGGTTATCATCTCTTGCGGAAAAGGACAACTTTATCTTGTGACAACAAATTCGTCTGACGTCAGCACATTTGTAGATGTTATCTGTTTCGGTGGAAACCTCAAATTCGATAGCCATACCAAAACAATCATAATCTGAGAGTTGTCTGTCTTAGGGACGGGATGAAACATTCATTTTGACTCTAAAAAATCATTTCAATGATCATTTACAATAAACCTAGGAACGTTTTACTGGTTACGTCAGAAACTTTATAGCCGATAATTTTTTTTTATTATAAATATTTGTATGATACCATTTACTCCATTTGATTTTGTTTTGACGAGGAAACCTTGTTTTGCATCATACCTCGTATCACCCATAAACTTATTTCCTCTAGTATTTAGCCTAGTAGTAGTAATTACCAATAATAACTTGATTAACTAATTTATTAACTATAATTTATGCAGATTTTTTGAAAATTTATGCGAGTTTCTGTGGTTTATTTATTTTCTATTTAGATACAGGTAGTACGAGGCAAGAAAAATAATCAAACAAGGGACAAAAGGCACAAGTAGTATTTGAAAGAAAATCGAACCTATGGCGTGATCGATTTTTTCATATCTTACGGGGTTTACCATGTACTAGTTGCTTTGAGCGGCAGCCTTCATGTTTGTGACGTAGGACACATTTCTTGTTTTTAAAGGAGACTTGTCCTGTCCGTTCATGGGCGAATGGGCGTCTGTCATTGTCTTTGAAAAATATGTGTGTTCCATTAAGATCAAACGTATTTGATGACTATTATGTAACTCTACCAAGGTGTCAGCTCCGTCAATAATAGAGACACTGGGGTAACGGAAACTGTAGATGTCAGGTGGATTTGCTGTGCGCAGAGTTCATTAAATAGGAGGACTTGTCTCCATCTGGGGTTGACATTAATCAATGATACCCTCCCAGGCTTCAGTATTTATCTATTTTGTTTGGTTCGGTCTATTAGGCTCATAGATCTCACGTCAATATTTCTTTCATCACAGTGTTCTTGCTGAAAGGGCTATCAACGACCAGTTGACAAATTTTGAACGAAACTGGATTCATCCAACCGGATTATTGAGCGTCACTAGACAATACAAGTGAGACTGTAGCATTCTTTCTTTAGGTTTTCTTATAAACGTGTTACGAGAATGCATTTACACACCTTTATGACAATTTCTTCCGTTGCTAAAAATACCTGTAAAGTTGGTTAGAGCTCATATGTTTCCCGGTGTTGCTGGAGCATGCAATATAGGTCATTATACTGTTATATTTTACCGCAGACTGGTGTTGAGATAGTAATCAGACCACTGTTGGTTGTCGATCAAAAATAGAGATGCGTTACCTGCAAGATAACGTCACATTTTTGCTAGGTATTGTCATATCACACCTATCAGCTGGGCCGGCAAAAAGAGGGGCTTTGCATGCCCCTAAGTTTGATCTAAAACATTGCGCATGTAAAATTTTTACTTTTAGGACCTGCTTACCATTACTTGAGACACCCTAACCCTAACCCCATTCCCACCACCACCACTAAAACCATTTCGCCGACCCTGATCAGTATCTGGTCTGTCACTAACTCAGTGTGAGATTTCATCAAAACCCACAACTGTGTTAAAGCTTTGCGTTGAATATATATGGAATATGTGAAAGATGTTAAGAAATTTTCGTTCCAAAATGACTATAAATAAAGGATTCATTTTTATTGCCTGTAGTGTAATAAGTTGAATAGACACTCAATCTGTAACGCAGAGTGAAATAGAAGTAACTTCATACAGACTGTTTGTTTGGGGCCACAAGGTAGTGAGGTTACTTTTCTGGTAAAACTGTGAGGCATGCATTTCTACCCCGAGGAATTGTTTTCGCCGGGCAACAAAAAGCGCAATATTGGTGACCGGGGTCGTTTTACTGTTTCATGTTTAGTGTAAACGTGAAACGTGGAACGTGGAAAGGCATCAAAATTATTAGTAGGGAAATCTGAGGCTCCCTTTCACTATTTTGTAAAGCATTTATACTCGTTCACGATCTTTGCGCCATTTGGCAACTGTATACTTACAAGATTAAATGTTGCAGCTCGTCTTGCATCCTATTTCATACCCCCCACTTCCTATGTAGCTTAATTAACCTTTTCCTATTGTTGCGTAGCAACTTCGAAAAATGTGTTTAGTAAAGAGTTTTCAATTGAGTGGCATATGTAGATGATATTGATAGGATAGAAATAGGAGACGAAGTAGGCTTGGTTGATCCCAACCGAAGAATTTCTCTACTCGCTATTATTTTCATTATTTCGTGGGTTGAGATTTCCGAAACCATTATAATGTTAGTATAGCGGGCAGAGTCCACAAAAAGTGGTGTCCTTTTCTCTCGCTGCAAATTTTACAGGCAAAGGTTTCCTAAAATGTTCGTTTTGAGAAGTGCTTTGTATGGATAGTTAAACTGTAACGTTTTGCAAATAAATTTCGTACGAGGAAAGAAAACAGATCTAAACTTAGTTGTAATCAACAGGTTTGACTTATCCTTTTTGCAGAAAATAGGTGTTCCTAACTGCATTCATTTCATTATCTGAAATACAGTGAGAATCGATTTTCGATACACTTCTTAACTTACTTTAGAGTTGCCATTGTCTAGTAGACAATCTCCTTGCCTTCAACCCGAGAGGGGTCGGGTTCAGGTTCGGGTTCGGGTTCGATTGCCCGCAGAGCCGTTGGTAGCGTCAGGAAGGATATGCAGTTATATGCTCCAATAAAGATTTATATTTACATTTTATATACTACAACCTGTGTACCTTTCATCTTCACCGTTATCCGGCTCAATGCCGTGCATCGTGTCTTTTTTTCAAAACTCACGTCACGCCGTTTTCTCGGTTTACGACTTATCGTTCTTAATTCAGAGATAATTGTTTGCATTTTCTCAGGCATGTTCTGTTTTGGACGTCTCCAGAGTATTTGAAGGGAGGTAACAAATTCTGCGGCTTCCAAACGCAGCTGTTTAGAGTGATGCGCGATGAATCAAGCAATTGGGAGGAAGTCAAGGAACAGATAGCACTCATAGCTTACCATGTAGAGATGGGAACGGAGTCTATGAAGAAAGTAGGACTGAAGTATTAGTGATAAGAAAGTTTGCAATAATGTAGACACTTTGGGGCTCCCTACATGTCAATTGTGCAACAACCGAGTGTTTATTTCGGCTAACAAATAACAACATGTTGATATAGTTTAACAGTACTTTACTTGGTAAATCTTAAACTCGTATTCTATTGAGAGTTTACTCGGGTATTTGGTAAATCTTAAACTCGTATTCTATTGGGAGTTGCACGACATAGTATTGCTCACGTTGATGCTGACGGCTAAAATACATTGGCCTCTGACTGCTTTTCAAAAAAGTCTAAATACAGCAGACTTGTCACTGTTCACCCCTTAGGTGTATTTAGTAAAATTTTGTCTGATATTGATAAGTCTCAAAGGAATTTTTGTCAGTGCTGCCCGGATCACGTTTAAGAAGCTGAGCTTTAGACGTGTCATAAGTGTCTTTAAGAGTCCTCAAGTTTCGTCATGCCCTGCATGTTGAAAGTGAGCCTGTCTTACAAATGCAGCGGCGTCGTTGTGAAAGGCCACGTTAGATGATAACAGGGGCGACAGATTTTACATTTGTATCAATAATATAAATGTCGGCCTGTCCAGGCTTGGTTAGAGCCTTAAAAGCATCGGACAAAAGCAAATAACATTGTTTGTGACGATGTGCCTTGTAAAGCTCACTCACTCACTAATCCTCGAGCACCGTGCGGTGCGTAGAGCCAACTTCGTGTTCGCCAGTGCTGACGATCGGGAGCGAGCTGCTCCACTTGAGATAGAGGCACTCCACAGGATCGTAGATCCTTGGCGACGACATCCAGCCATCGAGCGCGAGGTGTGCCTTGTGGGCGTCTCCATCCTGCTGCAAACGGACTAAAATCCAGGACTGCGCGGGTTGGATGACTCGGAGGCAGGCGCAAGATATGTCCATACCATCGCACCCTTCTTTGAGCGGCTAAAACTGAGACTGGAGCTTGTTGAGTCCGCTCACGTAGCTCGTTATTCGTGCTTGCTTGTAAAGCTGCCGTAAGGAAATTAATTCTTCCCAGGATATAATTTCCGCAAATTTTGCCTAAATTCTTACAATTTAGCTCACGCATTTCATTGGCAGCAAACGTTCAGATATCCTTATGATTTAGAAAAAAATGCGAGTTTGAATTGCTTGAAGTGTCGCAAAATCGCAAAGAGTGCCATTTCGCCGAACCGGTTGTCGCAAACGAGACAAAGCACACCTCTTGGGACTCAGTTCCCGCAGAAATCAATCCTCTTAAAGTGTTATTTGATACATGATTGGCAAGGGGACGTAATTTGCATTTAGGATTCGCATTTGGGACGATACGTTTGTTTATATCCGTATTAACTTTTTCATGTCGTACGCTGTATGCAGTTGATTCATAAATAGTTGATGTCAATTTGTGTTAAACAGTTCTATCTTTACTTCGTAATTACGTTGCATTCTATTGTGTCTCTCTCTCTTCATAGTTGAACAATTCCACATAATTTTACCTCTGCTAATCAAGTACCACTTACCAAAGAGCTATGTTTGAGTAGGTGATCTCCCCTCTAATAGTTGGCATTCTCTGGCTCAGAAAACACCTGATGTGCAGTGGGAATGATGTCGAAATTGCCCTGGTAGAGTTGCCCGTCCCTAAAAGCCCTTCGTAGTTTTGCCACATTGGGTAACAAATGAGCTTTTGGGCGAATTTCTGACTGACGTGACGACCGAAGATCCATTGTCTGTTACTCTATATTCCGTGTTTTGGTGAACCAACAGAACGTTTTAGTGTTCCGTTTCACTCAAAAGTGCCGCATTTAGTAACTTAGTACACGACGAAACCCATGACAAATCTGGCAACACTAGCTCTTCATGCAAACATATCTATTAGGAAGCATGAATTGCCATCGGCTGAGACGTTGGTACGTAAAATAAGAAGTGGAAATGACATCACAGCGGGTGTATGTTTCAGTGGAATACCCTGAAGGTGCTTATTACATCTGTATGTAGGATATCTTTCAATGTATTACTCGACGCAAATTCAGATCAGTTCTTTTATTTATGTAGACGGGTGTGGTCATAGTACCGAAACTGTCATCGTGAGCCCTCACTTTGCCGTATTACTCCTCGAGTCACTAGAGCGTCCCACAACCCGCCGAAAGGTTTCCTGCAATAAACAACTGCTTACACAATTTGAGAAGAATTTTATTGTTTTCAGTTGCTTTCTTTATTGCGCCACAATCATGTCTTCTTGTTATATATGTGGTATAGCTCTGTATTTGGGAGGGTTGACATAGCTCCCTTCCCCACTCTTCCTCACAAGTTGGGATAGAATCCGCAATCTATAAAACCTTTGTCTGTAGTCTTACACCGAAAACGTCATGATGTCATTTGCTCTGGTCGAATTACAATAGTTTTGTATTAAGTCTGCGTAATCAGGCACATGAGCGATGGTCCTTGGAACTGTCCGCTGCTCTAAACAAAAGCGCTGAAGTGCTTGACTGGCCGTATCACATATACTTTTCATATATCCTGCATGCCACATTCAATAGCCTTGTGGAACGAGTCGGTGGAAAGATACAGAGTCAAACCTGTGCAAGGCTTGAACCTCATAACTTTATTCACTCTTTCGTCATTTCCTGCGCTACGTACTTCCATGCGTGTCGGGTTAGAATCCAAAATGATCTGATGACATTCTATGCGAAATTTATTGCCCTCAATGAGGACACGCATTTTTATTGAGTTTTAAGAATTTGTCATCAGACTTGGACTGACGTATATATCTTCGAATTCGTCCATATAAAACAACAAAACCGTTGCTTTGCAGACAAAAAGAATTTGTCTTTTCATTGGGCCTTTTCTTCTAACTATTTGGTTCAACATACACTGATTGGTCAAAACAACACCAATCTAGCAGTCAGACATCTGATCGGCTACCTTCAAAACACAGTTGGGTATAAGTTTATTAATTTCTTCCTATCTCAATTCTGACGATTTTGTACCCTAGGAGTGTTAGGAGTGATAGGAGTGTTAGACGAAAAAAGCTTTTCAGTACTAAAATGTTTTCGCTATTTCGTACAGTTTTATAGCTTTGTACCACCAACAAACTATTTGAATGTTTAAAGTATCATGTAGGTTTACTTTTTTTCTTATTTAGCAGAAAATGAGTCGTAACAACACATCTGTTTTCCTGATATACCCTTCGAACTTGTAATGGTGGGCGTGGATGTTCACAAAAGTGAAAGGATCATTCTTACAGCATAATTCATTTGGCGCGAAAAGGAATTGCTGAATGACAAATTTTGCAGTGATGGTGGAGGTGTGAGAAACAGCCTTCCTGTTAACAAACCAGAAGTCCGTTTTCATCTAAGTTGCTAGCTGCTTGTAAACAAACAAATTTCGTAGCTTTTTAAAGCGTCTTAAAAGTTCGCATTAATGTTTTGAGGAAACTTTTTGGTTTTTTTGAAATATACCAGCCTCTGGAATTTAGCAACAAATTGATAATCTTGACTGGACTTAAAGAAACCAGCAGAGCTTGAAAAGCCTCTTAATTACTGACACCTTTGTACAGAGAACACTTTCTCTTAGTGTCACTAGTGTCCGCTTTACAAAGGCTTCACTGTGGAGTAATGCAGTAACGCTCATCAACTCTTAGATTTTAATAACACAAATGTCCACTTTTCTTCTACACGACCTATATATCTCTGACGGCATCAATTCATATGTTTGCTTTCCGATACGAGGTACAAGGTCAGCAACTGACATCCTTAAAAAGCGTAAGACATTGAGTCTGGTTACGTACTTAAAAATTTCATAGTAAAGAACAGGCTGTCGCCATTTTTTGCTCTTTTTTGAAGAGATACAAGAGAAAAGTTTAAGTGCCACCACTGGGTCTCGAACCCGGAATCCACGCATTTGCGACGCGCTGCTCTACTAAATGAGCTGTGCTAACCTGGTGATAATATAGTTAACTTTCCTCTAGTAGCCACACTAGCTCCTTATAACCCAGCGGTTGACATCGCATCCAGCTCTACGCAATTTTGGAAACCAGTACTCCGTCCCATGTGACTTGACTTGATGTTCTTCTGTCCGGATGTGCGCAGATCATCAATATTATGTTTCATTTATCTATTTATGATTTAAGTCTCATCAGTCAGATCCTCGATTCTATGTTTTAAGTCTCGTCGTAAATGAAAATATTAAACAGGCGCCCTGTTTAATGGTGCAATCCAATGATGATAGTATACACATCAATCCTCGAACGTGTCGATGTTCATATGGTCAATAACATTACATCATTCTATGACTGATATCATCTGGCTTTACACTGCAGTCCTCTAAATAAACAACAAGACAATAAACGTTTATACATTGACTACAAGCAAAGCAAGACTTAGCAGAGAAACTATTTACAACACATGGGTACACGCGGAACAAACATATCTGTACATTACGAAAGAACCTAACACTTAGATTTAAAGAAGGCTCCCATAACAAACACGTACTTCAAGCCCAAGACAGAGAATGTTTGATTTGACTTGTAGAGTGAAATGTCGAGTACAAAGTCAAAGGATCTGACTTCAATCTCTCGGAGTAGCGCCCACGAGAAATTTCATATGGAGTTTCAACGTTTACCATGGTAATGAGAACATTTTAGACAAATAAGGCTGCAGAAAGTATTTTCTCTTTCTATTGGTCAAATCTTTCTGATGCAATTAAATAGTATTTATTTATTCCTAATAACAAAGATCTAAAAAAGAATTAGAATGGAGTTATAGTATAAAGAGATCTCAGAAGAACAACTTCAATGTCATAAAAGATACATATTCTTACGTAATTATGTTTTTAGGTAAAGCTAAAGGAATACATCAATGAGAAGCTTTCAGTTTAACAGCCATTTCATCATAGACATCTTCAGACTTACTTATCCTGGACCAGTAACAAGGCTAGTTGCTACTGAAATATCTTTCTGCAGAATGAAATCTATTGTATTTTGCGGTGATGACGAGCATGTGGAGGCGTCTGAAAATTGTCAAGATTTGAAGATTCCATAGAAATATTTCTACTTTCAATATCCTTAAGTCACACAATCTTTTCAGGACGTACCAAGTTCTTTCCATTTAATAGACGTATGCAGGGCCGTAGCCCGAGACCTTGCAGTCTGCATTCTTTTTTAAAAGGCTATTAATATCGATATAGGCCTACGTTGATGCAATAATTTAGTCCAGAATGTTGCACGCGAGGGTACCAGATTTTGTATAGGGGTCTTCAAGGCTAGAGGTAAATACACGAAGTACAGTGTCTTCAAAACTTTCCTGCTTGAAGGTGTTGTATATTACCAAACGATCCGCTAAAGAACCCAAGTAATCGAAAGCAAGAACAACATCGTCTTGACTCGAGCTTCAAACGTAAACAACCATTTTCTCATTAGCTAATTAACTATTGTGAACAAAACTGATATTAACTGTCAACAGCTTACAATCAAATTTACGTAACAAAGGAACGTTTAAGTATTCAAAGATCTTTAAAGAAACACTGTAAATTTGCTAAGTTGATAGATAGTCAACTGGACTTAAAATGAAGGGCTTTCATTGCATTACTTAAACTTTAAAATGTAATATCTGCATATCATTTTGAAGGTATATCGATTTAAGCATAGAATACGAGCCTCGTATTCTATGGATTAAAGATAGGCTTTCTTTACCGAAAAGAGCAAGCAAGTTGGTGCAAAATTACATGTGTTAAGATTGCTTTTGTCTAAATTCCAGCCTCTCTACCGAGGGAAACAGGGAGCCTCGTTTTCATATATTAGCGGTCTTTTTAACTGTGTATCGATGAAAAACATAGACTTAAATCAGGTTCAGCTGAATATCATCATATCAGATTCTTCGAAGAATTTTATTAAGCATTAAATGGAAAAGCCGCAAGTAATCACTCATGTTCAGAAATCTTTGAATTATACACTATTTGACGTGCAATGGGTACCAAGGAGTGCTCGTTTCATTGTCCTTGGATCTCGACCGAAAGGAACTGGAGCACTGCAGATTTATGAAATGTCTAAGGGAGATGTTAACTTACTTAAAGATGTGAGTAGTCACAATGAAGTTGCTTTAGCTTAACATAGCAATTCTTCAAACTCTTAGGGATATATATGCTTCCAATGTCTGTTCATTTCTCATTTTAAAATTGTCGCTCTGCACTGCTTTGTTCGATCAAGAATTGGCACATTATGAGCATTCTCAGTATAGCCTATACTATAGGGCCTAACACTGAGAGCCCGATCTGGAGGGAATCAATTTTCTCCGTATTATATTTGAAAGGGTTTTCCGTAAACATCTTTTAAGATATAAAAATTTGAGAAGTTAGTGAATCATATTTAACCTAAAAGTTAATTTTGGTTGAGATCAGTATTATCGAAAATGGGTTCAGGAAGGATAACCACGGCACCTAGTATAGTGGAAGGCACGACATTTTTTATCAACTATGTTATTAAAATACTTCCCCCAATTTTCACCATAGGATCTCAGCAGCTGAGATGGGCACCTATTAGAAATTTTTCTCAAAGTTGGCTTTAGGTCATGACGTCACTTTCCAGAACGTGAGTCATTTTATTGAAACAGACTATTGTTCTAGAAACCATCAGTTGATTACGCTAGCAATAGGTTATGAGGCCTATATAAAGGGTCCTCTTTGCTCTCCCTATAAACAGAAACTCGCAGCACTATCCCATCATGTTGACACAATTGAAACAATTTCATGACAGGTTTGCTGTTTGCCCTGTTATACTGCCTAGAGAAGAGCCAGCCTCTCCATAGCATCATTAACTTGTCAAAAGAGAGTTTATTTTTGGGAACATGTATTTATTTTTCAAGTGGTTTATCAGATACCTCTCATTGTAAAGTTGATAATGGGTCATTCCACGCCAGTTCATCCAGCCCCTAAACCACCCTCCTCAGAATTTGCTCAAATTTGGACCATAGAAAGATCCACCTTAGTCTGTATCAAATCTAAAATTTCAGCCTTAAATATGCATGGGAAAGGTATTTTTCATGCGTTTCAAGATACCTACCAGGGATGCGTTCGAGGGGGGGCTCGGGGGGCCTGGGCCCCCGCAGCTCTGAAAATCCCGAGAATAGGGGGGGCCAAGGGGGGCCAAAGTGTAATTCGTAAATATTTCATGAAGGCAGGG
>JAAAKL020006478.1:0-17959 GCA_010016065.2 Carybdea cf. marsupialis auct. non (Linnaeus, 1758) | reverse complement strand
GTTAATACAAGTAGACTAAAGAAAACTTTGTTAAGAGAATCGCCGTTATTTAGAGCCAGGTTAAAACAAGTAGGTTAATGTCAGTACTGTTAAGAGAATCGTCGTTATTTAGAGCCAGGTTAATACAAGTAGACTAAAGAAAACTTTGTTAAGAGAATCGCCGTTATTTGGAGCCAGGTTAAAACAAGTAGGTTAATGTCAGTACTGTTAAGAGAATCGCGGCTATTTAGAGCCAGGTTAATACAAGTAGACTAAAGAAAACTTTGTTAAGAGAATCGCCGTTATTTAGAGCCAGGTTAAAACAAGTAGGTTAGCGAAAGTGCTATTAAAACAAATACAAATATTTTCAGCCATGTTGGCAAAAGTAACCTGAACAATTACAGTTTTCGCAAAAAGAGGCAGTCGTATTGGGGCTCACAATAATAAATTCTTAACTTTACTTTGTATTAAAAGTTATTATCGTTTAGATCTCTACGAAGCATGTACCCTGTTTACAAATTTTACTTACAGATTTTGGTCATAAACATACTTCTGTAGAGGAAGCGTAAATCTAAATTCAACAAGTCATTTAATATAATTCAGCATTACTTTAGCATAGATTGTTTGACTTTTTACACAAATTTTTATTAGCAACCTTTGATTCCTTATATTGGGTGAAGGTGAGGGTTAAGGTCAAAGTTCAAGTAAAGTTAAATTTTAAGCAAAGTTTCCCTCTTAAAGCACTTGAATGTGTACTTAAGTTCTTTAGTATGGTCTAAATACACACAAAGTGTATTACAGGTAAACCCGTATCCACAAGAGGGCACATGGAACTCTCCTTAGTTTACGTAACACTTCTTTTGAAACTACAATTTTACTCTTGTCTAGGATAAAGTAAGATAGGACAAAAGCCTTTGACAGGAGAATAAAGCAGATAAAAATATTAGCCCTTGATAGCAAGGGACCGGAGTACACCACTTTCTGCTGTTTGTACCGTTTGGGCTATTAATCTTGGCTGAGCCTTCCTCTATCTCAAAATTCTTGGTCTGATGCAGATGTACTAACATCCAAATGGATTCTATGTAGTTCCAAAGGTCAAGTTACATGAATAATAATAGGCTATTTTGTACAAGATTTGTCCAGGATACCTGTTAAGGTTTCGCAATTGTAACTTTTCCAAATTATTAATACCTTTTGTTCCCTACTACAATATGGCTATTAGCCAAGTTTTCATTGTTTGAACTCATGGATTAACAGGATGATATTAATTCTATTGATAACATAATTGTCTTCCCTCCTAGTTTGTACGTTTTATTCCCACAATTGTCTAGAATTGATACCAATAAAATAACGTAAATAAAGACGATAAATGTTAAAGAATTATCAAGGTTCAACAAACTCTTTGGTATTCTTATAAAAACGATGTGTTCGTGTGTGATTGAATATCTATTGCATCTTCCCCTTTATTACACTTTACAACAGTGGTTTGTATAATTCAGTTCAAATTATTGTACTCTGTTATCATATGTATGTGAGTGTGAAAGAGATACACATTGTAGTAACAGTATTCTTGAAAACCCCGTATTCATTCTGTCATATCCAACTTTCCAAGCCTTACTTTCGTGGTTTTGCCATGGCTTATTGCCACAGCCACACTGCTTCAAAGCAAAATCTAAGCTATCAAAAGAATAACATGAAGATCAAATGTATAATATTTAAAAACAGGAAAGTAAAAAGAGATTAATGCTTTCCAAGTGTGACATTCCCAGTACATGTATGTATCAACAATAATTATTACGAAAGTCTGCTTTGTGTTTCCTCTGCCATTAGGTCTTATCACATTCATGGAACGTTCACGAAAAAACCCGGCTTCATCACATAGACTGGACCGTATTAATTCATACACCACAGTAAAAAAAAGAGGGCTCTCTTAATGTATCCCTTTAAAAGTATAACACTTGTTTCAAAAATTATCCCACGGTAATTTTCATTATGTGAAAGTGAAAATGCAGCTACCCTAGTCATTCTAAACGTAATTTCCCTCCATAGAGTTCCTGCGTGAAAGCGGAACAGCAACTGTAGCGTCGTCACTAACAGAATCCGCGTCAGCTTTGCTCCATTTGTGATTTCTGGGCGGACGTTCGAAAAAGTATGTTAAGATAATAGCAGCTAGTGACGCCACCTCAGTCACTGCTAGCATTGGCGTCTCACCTAATAGTGATAATACTACTGAACCAATTAGTCCTGCAAGAAGTCCATATATTGAAGAGGAAAGTATCAATACAAACGTTGATGTTCCTGTAGGGACAGTTTTTACGGTTGATATTTGGTCAGCATAGATAATCAATGCACTGATGCTTGAAATTTGGGAAACGCAATATAGAACCAAAACGGTCGTTTCATTTATTTTAAATCTTTGTAAAATGACGAACATTAAATCAAAAACAGCAGACTGGCACACGAGAAATAGAAGAATGTTTTTGGCAGCCGAGTAGCGTCGGGCTACTAACCGTAGTCCCACTCCTGTCACCAATCCACACATTAGAGATGCAAACCCAACCGATCCGATCTTTAGTGCTGTGACAACTGCTATGTTTTCATGAAGAATATTACTAAGAAAGATGACGTATAAAAATGCATCAGCGAAGCACAGGCCAAAGGCATTCACAATAAGCTGGAGTGGAATGTTTCGCAAAACATCTTTAACACTTATTCTCGACATAACTAACGTCACCGACAGCAGATGCTTCTCAAACTCGTCTCTTTTAATAGTTTCATTTCTTGACGTCGGGTCGTATTCGTCCAAGCTTAGTGAAAGTGATAAACCTTTTAGGGTAAAAGGAACAACCACTAGTATAAAAACGGATATGACAGCCAGGCAGAGAGTATATCGATAAATATCCCATCCAGTCTTATTCGTGACTTCTGTATCATTTATAGCAAACGGCGTGGCAAAGAATCCAATACTAACCCCAATGATGTTTGTGACTATAACAAAAGTATTAATGCATCCTTTGGTTCTGTAGTTCCTGCACAGAATATGAACAGAATACGACAAGCAAAGTGTGGGTGCAGCTGCTAATCCACAAATACTTTGACCAATCAATAATATAGCAAACCCATCTCGGTTGGTGCCCTTGCAGCGAACCGCTGTCCCAAGTGCATGTACAAAAGCAGCCAACAGAAGTAAAGCTGAAGGACTGTATGTGAAGAGAAGGCGTTGAACTAAAGACCCAGTGACAATGAACATCAATGGGTAAGTTAACGAAAGTAGGCTTGCAGCTATGGAGTTAACATTGTAATAATCTTGAATAATAGAGGTCACAGGCGCAAATAGACACCACGAGGAATTAACTGAAATTGTTACAAAGAAGTACATAGCAAGTACAGCCCAACTTTTGATATGGACTCGTCTTGTGGACGAAAATGTTTCCTTGTCGTAGACAGTGTGTGATTTGCTAGACTTGGACATTAGCGGCGCATTTTCAGAACAAATGCTCTCCATCTCATCTTGATCGGGAGGAGAACCCCTTTCCCTTGTATTTGTTTCGCATGGATTTAGCATCATGATTGCCAAATATGGCGGTATATGTTTCTTCTTCTTCTGGCTCATCTTCTCTAAATATCAACAGAAAAGAGAGAAATCAATCAATTACCTGTCCCTAATGTAATTGACTAGGCATATTTATATGTGATCTTTTAATGTCCTAACCTATACTTTTGATATCTACAGTAACTGCAGCTTTCATTTTGCGTTTAAGTGTACTTACAGTGGTCAGAAAGTTTTTGATATTTAGTTTACTGTACCAACCTAAAATGCCCTCGTCTATTCTTTTTTTCATACGTCGAGTTCACTGTACTTAAAGCCGTGTAAGAGAGCACTGTACACCGCCGTCACTTTTGCTCCTTATTGAGATTTTCAGTATCAACAACTGAACTTCCCTGTTCCTTATCACATCAGATTTGTTCCTTATGATGTCAAAGTTCGTTAAAGAATAAACAAAATGTCAAACAAAATGTCAAAACATTTCTGACCACTGTAGGTACACTTTAACTCTAAATTTGTCAATATCAGTCAAGAACTAATGAGTTGTAGTTGAAGGTCCTATACCGTCAAGGCACAGGTTTTCAATGATAATGTATTATATTCCTAACGCAAAAATGGAAATTAAAGATAGAGCTTTTGTCATAGTCTTTCTTGTTTGTTGGAATGTTCTACTAAATAATATAGAGCCCTACTAAACTATAATCCCAATCTCACGTTTTATCTATTTCGGGTAGCTCTCAATCGGTAGACAACAATGTCAAATTATTTCTCTTTGGCATGGGTGCAAGCACACTTAGTTGCATCTATGCGGAAAAATATATACAGGTTGATTTATACTCCCTTGAAGATATTATCCTATAGATGAAGGAGGATCCTGGGTCAAGATAATTCCCTTACTTTCTCTTCTGTCCTCCACATATTACAGAATCAACTTAAATAAGATGATACTATGGATTCCTTCATTGGAAGCAAAATAGTGGTTCATGAAGTATTCAAAGAGGAAAGTTCACTAGTGCCAAGGGTAGATAGAAGAGGAAGTTTCAATCACAAATCTTTGTAATTCACGCCCTTTCACTACTATTTTCAATATTTTTAGTAGCATTTAACTGTAAATTGTTCAACAAGTCGATAGACTAGTTTTTCCGTATTTAGATGTTTACCAGGTATCGCAATACACTATCATATGACATGTGTGTCCTTGCAACGCTAACACTGCTATTAGCATAAATTGTGAGCTCATCCCCTCTCTATCTTGAATATAGCAATATACGTCGACCAAGGATAAATGTATGTGCTTCATACAACAAACCTCGTAGCATCCAACATGCGTGGTACCTTTTTATCATAAATTCACTTGTGGCTGCGATCCCAAGCTTGAGTACAGGTATTTGCTATAAACGCATGGATTACATAAGGGGTGACTCATGTGCTACCGCACTTGCTAATGCTAACCAAAGCAAAGATGTCCATCTAAACAAGGTGGTAAAGGTACAGAATCAGTACAAAAGCAAATTATTGTCTACGCAAGAGAAGAAATAGCTAACCATGGCCCAGGACGTTTAGCAAATTTTGTCTTCTTAATACAACCTTTCTTAATACGGACACTGTCATGTTTAATTTTCAATTTTCCGTAGTGACGATAAAACCCCCCTATACCTGTTTTGATTTATTCGTACATCAATGAAATACGTAAAATCTGTCAGCTGATCAACAATTCAAGGTCTGCAATCTGTAACATGCATAGCTACAATGAAACTCCTTTGATAAGAATTCATGGCTATCTAATAATACGCTACTAACTTCCTGGTCTGTTTCAATTAAGCAAGATATCATACAAACCTGCCATAAACTCTTCCAACTTGGTTTTTATAGCGAAAAATGCATAATACTCAGCAAATCAGGCCACTATCCAACGATCATACATTTCCAGTGACCGTTTCAAACTTTTTTGAAAATGTCCTGAAGTTGTACTTGCGCTACACAATCTATAAAGACAAGAGATGTTCAAATATGTCATCTTATGTAGCAGGTACTGTCAGAAACCTGAGAAATACGAGAATCACATGCGATACTAGCAAATGGTTATAGTTGCGAAGGAACTGGTGGTAACATTAGCCCACCAACAATACAATTAAGAGGATAAAATTATCGTTTACTTGATAGGTAAATAAAACATTGGTAAAATGGATTTAGTTTATGGCTGTGGCAACTATGGTCAAACAGCGCCTTGCCAAAACTAAAACCGTAGAGAGGGAACATGCTTAAAAGTTACTTAACCTACAGCCGCCAACTTGGATCCATGGCCTTACTAGCAATAAAATGCAAAGTTGCTGTTTCAGTGCAAATTTTAAACGTTTCTTTTACAGCTTAGTACAACAGATGATTTTATTGAGAAAACAAATTATTTGGTCTTGCCAGATATTTGTAAATGCGCTGTTTAGTACCAAGCTCTATCTAAGCATAATGCTTTAACAAGGCAACTCAAGGGGCTCAAAACGAGAAAAAGGCCCTCTTGTAAGCATCATGTTTTGTCTGAAAGAAGGAGATAAGTATAAAACGTACGCGACGTATTAATCACATTCTTGACCACAATAGTCTTAATGAAGACATCACTGGTAAAGTTTTTGAAGATCATAACAGTGGTTAGTTAATATACAACATTGACAATGGTCTTTTTTCCAGTTTTATCATAAAACTGATGTTTATATCTACATATTTATTAATCTATATCTGTTTCAGATGCCCCTCAGCAATTCTTGGTGTTACCAGATACCACAAAATATCAAATGAGAAAATTAGAGAGCAGCTGTGTGTCCAGCACATACTGGACATCATCAGAACAAGAAGACTGCGCTGGTTTGGGCAAGTAGCTAGGCGGTCAGAAGAGAGTTTTATCAGTGCAACAGTCAAGCAGGACTTCATTGGAAACCGCGGCAGAGGTAGACCACTCATCAGATGGCAGGATGAAGTGAGAAAGGACTCTGGGCTGCGTTGGCCACAGCATTCCGACAAGCACAGGATCGAGCCAAACAGTGCAAGATTGTGGAGAGAGCCAGGGGCCCGCTGGCCTAATCACTTGATTGATTGATTGATTGATCTATATATGATTAAGCATTCTCAAGGTTATACATTTTTCGACTTTCTCATTTAAGGATGCCTAGGTTTCTGACTTCGGGAGGCATCTAATACAAGCCGGCGTCTAAAGAGATCAACTCCAAAAGCCCAAATACACGTACATATTTCTGCTACTCAGCCATTTGTACTTAGTATTAGTGATAGTGATATTAACATACTAGTAAAAGTCAATGGAAATGTTTATACAGTCTCGTTGCTTCAGGTGAGAGAGGGGTATCCTCTTTCTAAACGTATGTGTGAAGGCTGAAACGGGTTGGAGACCCCTTCTTTGGCGACAGGGATTATAGGTCACTGATTTTCCAAAATAGCAAAGCAATTTTATGATGAACACATTTTTTACATATCACTTCAAATCAGAGCAAACGTTATTGACAAATTCAAAGAACAAAACATGTTTGCCAGAGCTTTGATAATTATAATAACCTATTTGTTAGATTTTTAATCGTTAGATACTATATCAGAGATAAAGCTCCTTAGCCTTTGAGACTGTGAAGATAAAAGAGGTTGACAGGGTGGAAAAGAGCTACTTCATGAGATAAGAGTTCAAAACACTAACAGGTCAAGAACACTGAAAGGCCGGGCTATTCCACAGGCCAGCTGTTTAAGGAAATAATATATATTCATAAATAAGGGAGGATTATTGCAGCCTAGAACAGCGACAACATGAGGATGAATGGCTTGAGAATAAAAGATCACTCGAGACGCAACCTATAGCACTGTAAAGCTCATCAGAACTCTTTCAATCACTCAAATACACACAATTAACCTTCAGTTTGTGTAATGTTGTCGATGCATTTGTCAACCTAAGGACATTTGTCATCATCAGGTTACTTTTGGAGTTTTCGTTTTAAGAGCGAGCAAACTAGGTATGGCGACAGTTGCACGCGGTCCAATTTTAATATCCTTTCCTCTCATAGCTAAATAGTTCAGTTTGTACTTTTTATTTTTAGCATTGCTTAACTGTGTGGATTTATTTTTTAGTTTCTCGGAGGTGAAAGCTGAGCGTCTTATCTACGAAGCAGTCAAGCATGGGATTTGAAGTTTTTGGTTGGAATACTTTCTATTGCTTGTGGATTATCATCGATACTAAACAGGCATGAGCCATGGGTATACCAAAACATGTTTCAGTCAACAGCCTGTGACATGTCACTCATATAAAGCAAGAAAGTATCAGACCTACGATTGATCGCTGTGAGACGTGACAGGATAGTTTGGCCTCAAATGAAAGCCCACTATCAATATCAACGAAAAATTTTTTATTTTCTACATATTACTTATATTACCTAAAGAATGGTGGCATTGTCAAAGCCTATACAGTGTAATTTTTTAAAAATTAATTGATGATCAAGAGAAGTGTTTCCATACGCGGGTGTTATATGGGGGTGAAAATGTTTTTGAAGAGGGCAAAAATATTTATGAAGGGGGCGATAGACTTACGCCTATCTATTTCCCTTACTGAATTTACAACTCAAATCAGGAAACTATCCGTACACCATCAATACTAACCATCACATTGAGAGTAAGAAATTGAACTTTAACGTTTAAAAACTGCACTCAAAAATGCACTTAAAACTACTACCAACATGTGTTGTTTTAATTATGACAATGGTTCAAAATTTGGCGTATTGTCTCTATCGTCACAGAAAGGGGGTGACGATCGAGCTATTTGATCACTGAGGGGGTGACAATCCAGAGAAGGTTGGGAATCACTGGTCAAGAGCACCAGATGCCTTTAGCAAGTCAATAAGTATCAACTCCGTTAATATTTCCTTGTCAAAACCTTTAAGTATCTTGTCACGAACGTAAGACAAACGATAATCGATTTAATGGTAGGAACAAATTCCAGACTAAAAGTTGGACAAGATCTTTGTTTGAGTCATGCAGCAATCCAATTGTTTTCAGATAAGATTATCACACGTTTTTTAAACATATGCATTAAGGACATCGGTCTTTCATTCTTTAGGTCATTTTAAGGCTTAATTTTGTAGATTGGCTTTAACAAAGCTATTTTACAAGCATCTGGAGAAGTTCATCAACAAGTTGAAACTACGAAGAGCTAGCCCAAACGTGACAACACGATTTTTAGACATATTCAAAGAGATGTAATTTCCATCGTTCATATAAAAACGTTCTTGTCATATACAGTCGGAAACAAGTTAGAGGCCAGAAAACGTCCATAAGCATGGCATGGAAGAAAAGAAACTACATTGATAAAACTACTTTATACAGTGTGAATGCTTTTTAAAACCTTTTCTTGGAAAGCAAGGGATGGATATTTCAATGCAACAATATCGAAACGAAACAACACGATCAACAGTTTACGAATTTTTGTTATCAATTTACAATCCATTTGAATCTGTTGAACTCAATGATAACGATAAATTTAGCCTTTATTTGATATAAAATGTCCAGACCAAAAATTTATTATTGCATTTTGACAAATTTTATGTTCTCACGACTTGTATTCTGATAGAAAGAAGAGATAGCTCATAGAGAACTACCCATCATTGTTCTCTTCCGTGGGTAATGTTTGTGTTTTAATCATTTTCTTTACACTTTTTTCTTTCATAGAAACACTATAATTGTTATAAAGTCATGCACAACATACTCAAGACATTGAGTTTTTTTATTCTCTGTTTCTTCGGGAGTGTATAAATAACATGAAAGCAACATGTGAAAGGAGAAGATAGGCGTTTAAACGTAGCAAAATACATACACAATCTGGGTAAAGACAGAAAGTGCTCGAAGTCCAAAGCTAAACCTAGATAATGATAATAGCTTTAGAGCGTCATTTCACAGATTTAAACTTGATTTATATGCTTAAGTTGGTTTTAAATTTCACTGAGTTATTAGAGTCTCTTTAAGTTACCTTCCTCTATTCAGTTACGGGAAGAAGGCGAGGAACGGATTGAAAACGCAGTATTCGTCAAAAGCGGCAATAAAAAGGCGTCTGAACAATCAATATAGAATTCTTGGATTAGAAAAAAACAAGGTACCATATTCCAAGATTTATAGGAAACCTAGAGCTTATGCTCCACAAATTATATTTTGGCTTTAAACAGCAATTGTGTGAATAATGGGACTAAGGGAAAAAGTGAAGTTTAGGAATATAGTTGCGGCTTTTCTTGTCGAAACACTGAACTCTTGGTCACGCATACGTTTTCATCAATATATTTCAATATCAGGCAAAATAAATCTGAGATCTCAGAATTAAGAACCTGTTTGACTTAAGCCAGAAATCTTGGTTAGTAAAATTCCATTTAATAGAAATTTATATGTAGACATTATAACTCAGGGTGGCCAAACTGTTTTGTGCAGCAGACCAGATTTTGATTGTTGTAGTCGAGATGGACAGCATACAACATTAAACATAATGCCATAATTCCAAAAGAAAGCTTCTACCTGTCAACACCTAACCGTAAACGAATCACTTGCTATAATTCCGGTTAAAGTATATTACTGAATATGCAGGAAAAATACATCAATGAATAAAAAAAGTATAGTTTCATATTTATAAGTGGGTTGTACCAAACGACGGCATACAGCCTGACAACCTTCCTACCTAGACTATACCCTCTCTTTACATCTTCGAGCAGTTTAAATACATTTATCTACATTTGACTATGCTCGTTGAACACGATGTGATCGACTTAAAATCTAGATCGGTTAAAGGCCTGCTTCATTTATGAAGGGCTCCTGCAACAGAAAGTTAAAAGTTAATTGACAGGCAACGAAAGTCATACCACAAACTTTCATTCCGTTCCTCTGAAATAAGGTGAACGATAAATATGGATCTTGAATCACAAAATATACACTGGGATGACGTTAAAACTACTTCAGTAAGGATCAAAACGAAAGTAATAATAAAAGTAACAATGTGAAATTAAGACCAGGTCAAGATTCAGTGATTACGTTTCTTAGCTGAGGTCATATTGCGTCGCTGTGTGTTTCTTAGTTGAGGTCACAATTTTTTTACTGGAAGCTCATCGAGACATTGTTTTATTTTCAAAACCATGTCATCGGTAAGGCTTTCTTGACAAATTTTAAGGTTCACAAACTAGATCTTTATATCAGGGTCTACTTCTCTAACTGATAGCCGTAATGACTGCTAAAGTGAAAGAGTGAACTTCCTCTTAGACAATCTAAGGCAACTGAACCGCTTCTTAAAGTAAGTTCACTTTTTGGCATGGTTGAGTTTAGGTTACCCACTACTGAAAGTTACTAACCTTGTCGCTCATTATCGTACCTGTATTGTACAGCATTACCACTTCAAAGTACGCTTCAATAGCAGTGTTAGCTTGCGGCCTAATCTCAAAGAATGTTAACCAAATCCAGAAGTAAACTATTAGTAGATTTCCCATTCAGAAATCTTCCCACTTGAGTTATTCATGCAGAAAAGCATTCAATCGATAGCTGTGTACAGTATTACAGATGTGATTACATGACTTATCGAGAAAGCGATGGTCACTTCATCTGTTACTGTTTCAACGCTTATATACCGTGTAACAAAACGTACAAAAACACGTGTACAAGCATGATTTAATACTTGCCTCCGTAGAAATGCAATCAGGCTTTCAATTTGACAGTAATCAATATCCAAGACTTACATTTCTTATCGACATCAGTACTGCTAAATTTACTGCAAATGACCACTGATGTCACCTTGATATACTGTAAATTACGATGACCTAGAAGTTTCTGAGATCAGCCTTCGTCTTGCTGTGTCACCTTCGATCGATTTCGTAGTACTCAATCTACGGAAACCCAGTTGAAAGCAGAGATTCTAAAAACCGCAATCGAAGTTTATCTCTCGTTAATTCTCTGCACAACCATCGACGTGAAACCAACTAGGCCTAATTCCATGCACAGTAGACCTCATAATTCACAAAATATCATTGATCAGACAATAAGAGATCTTGCTATCCCTCTCAAATATGCGTGCTAAGAACGACGTTATTCTACTCAAGAGAGTGTTGAATTGTTTTTTTGGGGCTACTGTCACCGTGATAAGCAATTATAAATCCGTGGACATTTCTCAAGTCTTCAAGTATCGCTGTTTGGACAATAAAAGGTCTTACTTTCAAAAAAAAGCATTGCTCAGGTAAGAATTTTGGTTTGACGGGAAATGCTTCCGCGTCTCATGCAAACCAGTGCTGTACAAGGAGGCAGTCGAGGTATCAAGACCCCAACTATTAAGGGCCTCCTAATAATAAAAAAGACTAATAGGTAACTGAAAAAATTGATCTTTTGGTAATGGTCATTTAACTTGTGGTTTATGTAAACGAAGAAATAACCATGTCTCTTGTATCATGTGATCTTTGACGAAAATCTTGAAGCGCATTTGTAAAAACGTGCAGCTCAGAGACTCCCACAAGCTCACGATAAGGCCTTCTCCAAGTTACCCCGGCCCTAGTTTAAATAATCGGGTTGTAATATGCTTTACTTAAGTGGCAGGGTTAATCTTTAGCTTATCCTCTACATCAGCAGTCAGCGGTCAGCAACTTTTCTCTTCCCCTACATCCCGCTCTGTCAGCGGTCAGCTGGAGCTACTTTCAGTGTCTGACGTACTTTGATAAAAAGATGTTATCGGAGGCATTTGTAAGCGTTGGGTGGGGACACATGCATCCAGTCCCCTAATTCGGCTACGCCGATGCCTTTGTAAATACGGACGTTTTTCTTCATCACTAGTATTTGAATAAATTCCAAACAGTATGATGGGACGATGTTGTTTTTGGTTACACCAGACTTCGACATCATCTCCATTCAACTACATGATTGAAAGATGATGATGTAATATTAGCAACTGTGCAATCAAAAACTTCTTCATCATCGTACGCCTATTGATTGTAGGAGATTTCTGTCTAGCAAATTTACTTTTTCCCTATTACATCAAGGAGTCTTCAAGTCCTAACTGGGGGTTTATTCCTGACGGGAGCTTAGGGCACACAACACCTTTATCAACATATGATGACTTAAGGGAGTACAGCCCACTGATCTCTAAAAGAGACTGGATGGAGCTTCTCATTGTTTCCAATTACGAAAAGGTGTAGTCACGAGTACTGGCCCCCATTAGTTAAAATAGCGCGGGAAATTCTGCCATGTTGCGTCACATTGTTTACAAGCTTTGTATGATGGGGACTGAAATGGCGTCCAAAGTCTGACCTCACTTTCAGACGGAAGATGCTCGATCCAGTGTTTTCTAGAGATCAGTGATACAGCCCCACCTACGGGATGGATAATCGTCAGAATATCAGTAATTTTGTGCACTATATCTTGCTTAAGATTTCCCTCTCACAAATTAGGATGAAAAACAACTCGTCTCTAACTTATTCTCATTTTATAGGCTAATGTTCGATAATTTCAAATCTGTGTCATATATAGCGAGGCTGAATAGAAAGATATAGTATTAAATGTTCAGGGAAACACCTACATACCCCCTATACAAAAATAAGCCTTATTAGGTTCCAGCACTAAGACACCGAAATACACCACAACTAATCAGTCGATACAGGTGATTCATACCGATAGGTGATTAAGTCGGGCTTCTCCTATTCCTAGAATACAAATGCTCACAGAGACAAACCCTATGTTAAATCTACCCCTTTATAACACTTCATTTACACTAAATGCTCCTAAAATTACCACGTACTTGGCCTAAATCATGCATACTAAAACGGAAACACTTACAATCCAGAACACCAACCCACATGGCGAAGGAAACTGCTTGTCTTAACAGACTTCATGAACTCGTTCCCTCAAATCATAGTCCCTCTAGTAACCTGATGGACTGGACAAAGCGGATAAGGCTCTTTTACCACTCTCTTTTAAAAAATACTAGATCGTAAAACATCAAGAAAATTTTAGGATATTCAAGTTAGCTGCTACCTACCAGTAATCCATATCCAACATCTAGTAGAAAGTATTTTGTATCTCTAAACATTTGAAAACAAATAAAAGTTAAATTTGCTATGGCATTTTTAATAAGATATTTATATATGTTTCTTTAAACGTCTAATATGTCTCATTTTTCCTGAAGTGAGAGAAGCCCATGTTCGTGGGACTTGTAACAGGAGATGAGAGCACTTTGGGACCGGATGCCCTTTATCAAGTCACTGATGGACCTTCCTGGTATCATACGCTGGCCCCCTTGAACAGAAGGCCAGGAACATATCCACTAGGCCACTAAGGTGTATGATCTCGCAATATTCGTCAATGAATTGATTGAAATGAAAATTCATTATTGAAAGTTCAACAGTAAGATGATCCACTGTATTGCTGAGATGAGACACTATTACCACAATACCGTGGTATCATTAACTTTTTTCACTGACAAAAGGATGACTTCAAGTCCACTCTTCTTAAAATACACTTCGCAACTTTGTTTTTAGACATAATGATATGCGAAGTATTGGGAGCTGATGTAGCAACAAGGAAAATCGAATATATCATCAGCAGAGTTCACCTAGTTTGATTGGTAGAACATACGCTGAGAATGCTTAAGTTACGGGTTTAAATTGCGTTAGTACAGTCGAACCTGCCTATAGCGGACATGCTATATAGCGGACACCTGGTAATAGCGGACACACTTTCTAGGAACTGGCCGAATAATGGTCAAACTCTCATTGAAGTACCTCTATATAGTGGATAGTTTTATAGCGGACACTTGTTATAGCGGACACATTTTCTTGGAACCGCGTGAACATTTGCCTTCAAATTAACCTGTGTATAGCGGACATTCGCATTTTACACCTTTTTAAGCCCCCCCCCCCGCCCTATGGCTTCGTGGTCCCTGAGTTTTCAGCCGAATGTTAACCGATAAAATTCATGATACAGTAAGTATTTTTTGAACAAGTAACTTTTTCAAATCCTCTTAAACTTGTTCAAGTTTCATTATTGAGGCTTATATATGAGATTTGAAAACATTGTTATGAATTAATGTATCTTTCCGTTTTTCTTTTCTTGACGAAAGTAAGAAGATTGATGAATAAGGATTAATTAATTAAGATTAATAAATTTAGGCAGAAATAGTTGAAAACCTCTATATAGCGGACACCTGGTAATAGCGGACACTTTTTCCAGGAACCGCAGATGTCCGCTATAGACAGGCTCGACTGTAAAATAATTTCTATTTCTCTTGCAACTTCTTAAACTAATGCGATTCTCATTCGCAAAACAACCTTGAATTTGAAGAGAAGCGAGAAATCCTCTTTTCGTCGAAAGAAAAGACTAATCTTTCCTCCTATCCGGTTGATGATTTGCATTGTATAGGAGGATGTTGATTGTTTGTAACATAACAGCCAAATGGCAGTCTCGCGTTTTGGCTCTTTGCAACAGCTGCGTGAAACGCTTCGTTACACCTTTTCAGAACCATTCTGACATTTTAAGTTGGACAACGCCTCAAAGTTCAACATCAACACAAAACCAACAAAGCTACCCGATAAAAGGCTATATTTTGTTAACGAACTCTCTTGATATTCTGTAACAAACGTTTTATTAAGAACTTTATTACTAAGTGCTGCATATTTTCTGTTAAAAATCACTACCTTGCCACCATGTTAAAGGTCTCTAAGCTACAGAGGCTGAAAAGAATCATCCACTTCCTTGTTATTATTGGAAGCAATGCAATACACTTGATCCTTTTTATTGGAGGCAATGTATTACAGTTAATATTTTTTATTGGAGGCAATGTGATACACACATTAGCAGTCACCCATCGGAACTGCAGCCCAACTAACCAATTTCAAGAATCATTCGGCTTAGAAACATTTAATAAGGGTCAGACCTGGTCAATATTAGAAGGCGTAAAAGTTGAGGAAAATTGTGTGTAATATGGCGATTAAAATACGAGTGAGTTTTGACAGGTAAAATATGGAGAAAACTCGCGAGTTGAATTTGGGAGTAGGAAAAGAGAGGCGAATAAAAATAACAATGGTGAGAACTATGAATGTCGGATTGCTTCGCACTCGAGCCAATTATTGAAGGGAAGTGCAGACACCTCATTTCCGAAGCAACTAGAGCGCCATTTTTATATTATTGGTGAATTAAACAATCTATTTTAACATAGCAAAGTTTTGAGTAGCTCATCAAAAGCCAGAACACTCCACTCCCCTATGATATATTGTGGCTTATTTTGCACATCGCGGCCTTTAAGAAGATGTGAATAAACGGAGGTTCAAGGTAATCGGAACATGGAGTTCCGGACCCCGAACATACGACAAAAATCAGAAGTTGCACTAATAGAGGGGCTTTACCTTGGAGATGTTTTATTGTATCTTTAAAACTAGACAATCATTTAGCGTTACGCCTGTAGTCTACCCACTAAGGAATGAAACATTAATGCCTGCAAGAAACCCAAATCTATCAACAGTTTGACATTTTCTAGCGAAATAATCTATCAAGCCCTCCACCCTTTGGAAACCGTTGGTCTGCATAACTAGTGAAAGGGTAACCATAGTAATACATCGGGTAGGAGAGGTAGTTATGACAATCGACCGAATGTGAGTATAGCCATGCAAACTTTACGTTTTTAAGATCCATCAAGTCCTTCTTACACAGTGAAAAGTACGAGCTGTAATTTTTAACAACATGACAAGATTTGTAAATTTAATACTCTAGCAAAATCAAGGTCAAACGTGATTCTTTATCGAGTCAAGGGATCAGGAACTCTTTTGTGACATTTCTTCTTCAGCACAGCAAATTTTAGGAAACTGAAGCCTGTTAACAACAATTTTGATCGCTTTATCCAAATTTTCAAACAAACTTACAACAAATAAACGATTTAGGATTACCTCATCAGTAGGAATAGATCCTGACTTTTGAAAACACGGATAATAGAGTTACCTCAAAGGTCGTTTGCATACGCAGGTGGAAATTTTTGATATAACTTCAAAGATGAAACTTCCAGATGTCAAAGTCGAATCTGCGCGACCGTACTGTTTGCACTTATTCACCTATTGTAAATCCTTCATTTAGCGCCCACAGATAAATTGCAGTGGTAGTCAGCATAAGATTCGCACAATTATTCGGCTTGCGTTAAAGAAGTAATCCCGACATTGGAAGGCACGTCCTTAAGAGAGGGCAGGAAAGCAGAGAGCAGAGAACTATTCGTGTACCAGACGTTGAATGCGTCAGATCGAGGAAATTATAATTTTACAGGTTAAATTTACGGTGTTTATGATTTACAGTTAAAGTCGCATTTTTCACAATAAACTTGGAATAGTCATGGTTAAAACGGCCATTTTAACACTTATCAATGTACACAACTTTTCAATATTTAGGTTTATTCTAGGTGCAACGGGGTATTTTAAGACAGTTTTTACACAATCTCTCTCCATATATTCTTGCTCAACAATAAATCTTGGCGTAGGGTATGCGTGAATGCAAAGAGTTTTGGTTAAGAAAGTATAAAGTTCGCGCTACGCTCAACAATCGTAATATCTCTGTAACCTCTAGATCTCAACCCCCTGCTGTATTAAATTCATACACTGAATACATAAGATCTCAAAATTTAAACTTAAATTTTAAATAATTGCTTGCTCATTCAAGATTGGAACTAGACGGATACGAAAGCATTTCAAAATTATAATCTGTCTCTATACAGAGAAGTTAGAGTAACCGTTTATTTCATTTTAACTGCTAATACTTCGTTTCCTTGCTATCAAAGCAATGTCAGTTCATCTCAAGTCAAATAAATGTCATCACTGCTTGTTTGTGACAATATTCACGTAGACTGAGAATTACAGTCGATCTGAGGCACCTCAACAACCTAATGGAGAAAAAAATATATCAACAATATCGTAAAAGTTAAGCTAGAATTTCAAACCCAAAGCCATTAGTGAATAAAACTATACTTTTACAAACAACAGGGGATTGATCACAATGTTTTGCACTACCTTGAGTGTCATCCGCACCATAACTCTGTTCAAAGCCAATTAAAAGCTGCAAAATGTTATTTCAATAAGCCTGAAAATGATTAATGGACCGAATGGATGTCCTTGAATTGATCAAGACATATGGTACAAAGAGTTTTGTCCACAAAATTTCGAAGATCTGAATGTTTATGTTTACTGGTGGAGGATTGGGAGCTGATATGGGCAATAAGACATAGAATAGCTTAGTTTGTAGATGAAACGCCGTGGGTGCGTAGCTCACAGGTTTGAATACCACTGTTGAGATGTTTTCTATTTCTTAAACTCCTTTTCTTTCACTGTAATATTCCCAGCTAATTTCACTAATATTGACTAAAAAATCAAATGAAGACAATTGTCGAGACAACATGTGCGATTTGATTTAGTACAA